>DF358686.1:1933-16605 GCA_000787875.1 Solanum virginianum
AATAGGGTGAGTATCTGGAAGGAGGTCTATACCAAAATCTATTTCCCATTCGGGAGGAACACCGGGAAGGTCACTAGAGAAGACATCAAGGAACTCATTTACCACTGAAACTGACTCTATGGGAAGGACTTTGGACTCCACATCCCTAACCCTCACACAAAGATAAAGACACCCCTTAGAGATTAACTTACAGGCTTTAATGCAAGAGATGAATCTATCCTTGACCACCACATCATGACTCTCCCACTCGAGAATGGGCTCATTTAGGAATTGAAATTTGACCCTACGAGTTCTAGAATCAATAGAGGTATAATATGTACGCAACCAATCCATTCCAAGAATGTCATCAAAATCAACCATATCCAACTCAACAAGATCATAAGGCAAAATCTTATGAAAAATTCAAATGGGAAAATTTTTATACACCGTTCTAGCAACAATAGATGCACCAATAGGAGTAGACACCTCATAAGGGGGTAATAAAAGAAAGAGTGGCACCCGGATCAATCAATGCATACACATCAAAATTAAAGACTTTTAACATACTGGTGATGACATTGGGCACCTCATCAACCTCTTACCTCCCATGCAAAACATAAAATCAATTATGCCTTGGGGAACTAACTTGTTGACCACCTTTCCCTAAAGGAACTGCATTTGTACCTTGTGGAAGAACCTCCTTATCCTTGTTGCAGTTACGAGGGCAATCAATCTTTTTGTGACCAACTTTCTTACATCCAGAACATGTATTTGTGTCTCTCAAACATAGGCCCTATAACCCCTATCATATTTTGAACACACATTATTAGGAACTATACCACCCCCAACTTGGGCCTTTGGGAAGTCATTGGCAAATCCCCTATTAGAAGAATGAGAAGACCTTTGGCCTTGATGGAACCAGCAACCCTTTCAACTTTGGAACCTACCCTCAAAACGGGCCCTTTTGGCCTCATTACTCCTTCTCTTCCTCAACTTTTCCTCCTTTTTTTTGGGCATAGGTCATCAAATGGGACAAATCCATTTTACTAATCAACAAAATTCATAAACTCCACTAATTTGGCTTCCCTAAGCTCAAGAGGGAAGAACTAGTTAAGAGAAGCTACCTTGAACTCCTCCAAAAGCACCACATTATTCATTCCTTTCACCTCCTTCCATTGACTAAACCATATTTGTTGTAATGACCCTAAAAAGTGCCCGAAAATGTCTCTAGAAAGTGCCTAGAACCATAATTTCCATATATCTCAAAATTCGTGCGTGATATTAAAAATCTGACTTCATATTCTTATTTAGGGGGTCAAATGGAGTGGGGAATGGGTCTAACCCTGATATTAAAGCAAACTAATCGCAATTACATTTTCCCAAAATTCACTTTCCAGTGAGGTTTTCGTGCCCAAGGCGCAACGCGCCAAGGGTGCGCCTCAGTTCATTTTGTGTGATATTTTTCTTATTTGGTCAAAGATTTTTGCATCTTGGATCCAAGTGTTCCCATGCATGAAAATACCTATACTTAGCCATATTTCAACCTCATATGACATAAGACATTCCCTAATAATCATTCAAACACTTAGATAATATTTCACCCAATTCAAGTGCCCCAAACTCACTTTCGAATCTCAAGAAACTCATTCAAGATTCAAGTTCTCATTCAAATCTAAATCAAGCTTATTTATTCCTTTAAGAACATCGTGGGTCCCCTACATCAAGCCACATTCAAAGAAATTTTTATTGGCCACTTTTGCACAAGTACCGGTAGGAGGATTAACTTTAAAGGGGCATATATCTTAGCCCACAAAAAACTAGGTGGCCCATAACCTACCAAATCAAGCTCTTTGAATTAGCTTTCTAGCACAGATGGTATCACCTTATTTAGAGTTCAGATGAAGAAGTTATGCCTATTTTCGTAAAACTTATATCTGTAGGGGTATATACAGGTTTTTGCCGAATTCCACCTCATAATGGCATTTCATAAATTTAGAAATTTTATTGGTATTTTAGGAATTCCTATGCTATCTTAAAACCACCTAAGACCTAATCCTATTCCTAAAGATCAAATTCACTCCTCCCAATTGGAATACACTCTCAGATTCTCTCAAGAACCTCCATCAAAACCCAAATATAAATTCAAGGAAACTCAAGAGCAAGCTTTGGATTCCAAGACCCACTTCTAAACTTCAAGTTTTTTACAACTCAATTTCAAGAAATTCAAGGTCTAAGGTATGTGAGTTTCATTCATGGGTACCTTTCACCCATGAAGCCCAATTTTCCTTTTCTATGAAAATTACATGTTTCCAAGTTGTGTTGCTTATCGGTATTATTCATTAGAGATTATGGCCATATACTATATTAAGATTTTATGAAAGTTTGGTTGAAAATGAATGATTACTCATTTTTAAGTCTACACCCTGAGATGATTTACCTATTATGATTATGCATATTTTAAGCTTTAGAACCGTGATCTCTCTTGAGATTTGATGAGGGGTTTCATTGTATTTTACAAGATGGTATTACCAAGTATTAGTGGGCTATTTTACTTCAAGATTATGCATATTGTAAGCTTTAGAACCGTGATCTCTCTTGAGGTTTGATGAGGAGTTTCAATGTATTTTGTAAGATGGTATTACCAAGTATTGGTGGGCTGTTTTACTTCAAGTGTTCTTGCATGATTTCACTTTTGAATTGCATGATTTTATACTAGCATTACACACCTGTCAATTATTTGATAAAATGTCCAGTTATGGTATCATAAGGAATTGATGGTCCTATGCATATCTTATGAGTTAAATGACTATATGATGATGAAATGATGATAGAATGATGATGAGAAGGAACATATGTATATGATGATGAAAGGAGTGTGTGTGTATGTATATATATATATGTATGTATATATATATATATGTCTCTGTAGGGTTGGGGATAACCAAGCCTGACTCGAGCGGTTATAGGGTGGGGTAACCTATTAGGGGGTTTATACATTGATTGCCTAATTTTAGGGGTGGTAGGCTCGGGTAACCTTGTTGGGGGTTTGTACCGATCAACCTTGATGGGGGTTTATACTCCATCAACCTTGTTGGGGGTTTTGTACTCCATCAACCTCATGAAGGGATTCGTACCTCATAAGCCTATCCAAAGGGATGGTAGGCCTTGGATTGAACTATAATGGTCACTCATTACACTTATATTATATTCTATGTAAGCATGATTTTACTTCAAGCATCATTCATATATGTTATATTGTTAGTATGCCATCTATTGCTTATGCTTATGCATTTTGACTATGATGCTTATCTCTTGTTGCATTACATGCTACATACTTACTACATTCAAACGTACTAATGCATACTCTATGCCTACATTATATCACCACGTAGGAACCGAAGCTCCTATTGATTCTCCTCGAGGCTAGACAGATTATTCAAGTTAGCTTATGGTGATTTCTCAAGTCCAGGGACAATATCTATCTTCTATCAAGCTTAGTTTAGACTATGTTTTATACATTTGGATTACCTATTGTCATTATTATGAGGGTGAGCATAGTTGCTTGTCTTGGCCACCGCTAAGTATATAAGGTTTAGAGGTATTATTGGACATGTTACATTTCTATGCTATGAGCCTTAACTCTCTCATTTCTTGGTGCTCATGATATGGAAATTTACCCTTAGTACCAATTTCCCTTGTTTATGCTTATCTCGTATTGTCATTTTAATTGCTTCTGCGACTAAGGATATGTAATGATATGTTCTGAGGCTTGTTTGGGGTTCCTTCGAGTTTCCCATTCATCGGTCATGTCTAGGCCCTAGGTTCGGGGTGTGACAAAGATGGTATTAGAGCACAAGGTTGTTAGCTGCTCAGCGTCCAACACACCGCATCAATTAGAGTCCTATTCATGGTTGTAAAGTGCATCATGACTATGAATGGGAGGCTTTGAGGCATTCTAGGAAATATTTCTCTCCTTCATGATCTATGTCATGCGATAGATTATGTCCCCTAGGGCTTATTGTTCATCCCTAACTATCATATTACAAGATATGCCTCATGCTACTCATGATAGTGATATGACGAAGGCAGAGGTTTAAAATGCTTTATAGGTATTGGCCAAAGTAGCGACAAAGTTGGCAACTCACCTCGATCTACAAGTGAGTGCTCCTAAGACTTGAAAATGCCTTATGCTAGGTTCCCAAAATGTGGTAGGTGCCATGATGGCCTATGCTTGAGAGGTACCGACACTTGTTATGGTTATGGAGAGTTGGCTCATAAGGTGAAGGATTGCCCTTGTAAATGCAATAAGATTGAAAGAGTTACTGGTGGGATGACTAATCCCAAGTGCCAAAGGTGTGAAAAGTACCATACTGGCCCATGTTTGAGGAACACCAATGCTTGTTATGAGTGTAGTAAAGTGGGTCACAAGCTAATGAATTGTCTATATATTCAAAGGAAGTGTAAAGGTGGTTGACCTTCGGATCAAGGTGGTCATATTGATCAAGTGGCTCAAGAAGGGGATAAGATGCCAGATGTTGCTACTGGTATGTTATAATTTCCTTTGGATTTGATATGTTTGCATTGATGGGCCGGTGTGCCACTATTTCTTTCATTATTATTTTGGTTGCTAGTAGGGTTTATATGTGTCCCGAACTCTCTTTGGTGTCTATCTCATTGGTAAGCCTAATGTTGTTTGAAGGTTCATAGGTGTTGTCCTGTGTTCATATTGCATTAGGTCTCGCCTTGTGACTTGTTGGGTTAGTGTGGTAGATTTTAATTTTAAGCATGGGGTGGATTAGTTGCGTTAGTTGATGTGCTGTCAAAATATAGCACATTTGGTGCCTGAAACAAGGAATTTTGTGAATTCTTAATGCAATTTTTTATGGTTTTGATGTATTTTTGTGTTAATCTTGCAGAAAAGTTAGGTTGGCATAATTTTAAAGAAAACTTACAGCTTTTGCTAAAGCATAGGTCATACGAGCCCACCTACGAGTCGTAGCTCAAGCTACAAGTCATAGGTGGTGTCATAGCACGAAACAGAGACCAAAAATCAAAAATCTACCAAGTGAAGGTCACTCTTATAAGTCGTAATATACACTACGATTAATATAGGTGGACTAATAGCAACAATCAGAGAGCCAAAATATTGGACCAAAAACTGAAGACCAAGACTACGAGATGAACATACAAGTCATAGCCCAAGCAACGACTCATACCAGTGGAGTCCAAGATGCCAAGAACATAATACAAGACCCCGATTATGACTCACAGGTCACCCTATGAGTTGTATCTATGAGGCTTACCAGCTGCTAGCTGTCTTTTCTACATAAATTTTAGTGTTTATTTGTACATATTATAAATACTTTAAGTAAGGTTTTTTAAAAAAAAGAAGAGACAGGAGAAGAGAGATCAAATAGGGAGATTAGAAATTTTTCTCATTAATATTCTCTCAAGAATTTCTTAGGGTTTCATATTTTTAGTTTATTGTATTCTCTTGGAAAACCCATTTTGGGAATTGCAAATCTTGTGCTATACACTTCAAATATCTACCAATCTTGTGGGTTTGCAACTTTGGGTGTCTTCGCTTTTCATTGTATTGGTAAAACTCTCAACTATGTCTAATATTTGCATGAATGCAAGTGGGGTTGCACTCGGTGTGGTATTAGGGTAACAAAGAGAAAGAGTCTTACACCTGATCTATTCAGCTAACAAAGCACTAAATGTGGCCCAGGAGAATTACACTATGATCAAGCACCCACAACTTGGGGTTGTGGGAACCATGGGTAGTTGACTTGAGATGACCTAGGATTCTTGCATTTCCATGATTGGGGTTTTGCATGTATTATCTATTTCTATTTATTATTATTGTTGTTTGGTGGTAGCCAACACCAAATTCTGCCTACTATCACGATTTCGACCAAGGTAGTGATAAATAGGAAAAGGGAAGTAGATGATAGAATTCAATTGATGTGTTCTCATCTAATCAACCGAGCCTGACTAAGGCATGCAACACAAAAGAGCAACGCAAGAAGTATAAAACCTTTTTGAGGCCCCCTCCTCCTTTTCCTCAAAGGCTTGGGAAGACAAAGGAGGAAAGTAAGTTTGAATAGCTTTTGGTAATGCTTAGGAAGTTGTCAGTCGATATCCCCTTAGTGGAAGCCGTTGAGAGGATGCCGGGACATGCCAAATGGATAAAAGACCTAGTCAAGAAGAAATTCAATGTTGTAGTGCCATCACTACAAAGTCAATAATGCAAAAGTGTGAAGACCCGGGTGCATTCATCATACCATGCACTGTAGGAGAACTACAATTTGCTAAAGCACTATGTGATTGGGGCTAGCATTAATTTAATCCCTCTTGCCATATTCATAAAGCTCAGTTTGGGGAGCCTTGTTCCTATAAAGATGTGGTTGTTGATGGTAGACAGAATAGTCAAGAAGCATGTGGGGATCTTGTATGATGTGTTGGTAAAGGTAGACAAATTTATATTTCCCACAGATTTTGTTATACTTGACTATGAGGTTGATTTTGTAATTTTGATCATTTTGGGAAGACCTTTCTTAGCCACAGGTGGAGCATTAGTAGATATGGAGAAGAGTCTACTCACTTTTAGGTTTGGTTAAGAAGTAGTGTTGTTTCAAGTAGGCTAGTAGTATAGAAAGAGTTCTGAGTTTCAAGTCATCTCAATGATTTCAATGGATGAGGATGATAAAGCAAAAATCACGGTAGAATTGAGGCTTGGGGTTAATCCTTTGGCAGCCGTGTTGATGAACTTCAATGGTGACAACATTCCTGATTATAAGGAAACAGTAAATGCTCTTGGGGTATCATTTGGACTGAGACGACAAGCAAGGTTGGAGTTGGACTTATGCAACAGGGAGGCACCACCTACAAAGCCCTCTATAGAAGTTCCACCAAAGTTAGAGTTAAAGGTATTACCATCGCATCTGAAATATGCATACTTGGGAGAGAATAATACATTACCTGTCATCATTGCTGTAGATTTGAGTGAAGTCTAAACAGGAGCCCTAGTCTCAGTTCTCAAGAAGTATAATAGAGCTATTAGGTGGACAATTGCAGACATCATTGGCATACCCCCTGGGATATGCACTCATAAGATTCAGCTAGTCAAGGATTACAAACCAAGTATTGAGCATCAAAGGCGGTTGAACCCCCCAATGTAAGAGGACGTGAGGAAAGAAATCATCAAGTGGTTAGATGTAGGAGTAATCTACCCAATTGCTGACAGTGAATGGGTGAGTCCAGTGCAGTGTGTCCCAAAGAAGAGAGGTATCACAGTAGTGCCTAATGCAAAGAATGAGTTGATTCCCATGAGACTAGTCACCGGATGGAGAGTGTGTATGGATTATAGAAAATTAAATGCTTCTACTGAGAAGGATCATTTTCATATGCCCTTCATAGATCAGATGCTCGACAGATTGGTAGAAAAGGGATGGTATTGTTTCCTTGATGGTTATTTTGGGTACAATCAAATTGTTATTGCACCTAAAGATCAAGAGAAGACAGTGTTCACATGCTCCTATGGTACCTTTGTATTTAAGAGAATTCCCTTTGGACTTTGCAACACTCCAGCCATATTTCAAAAATGCATGATGTCCATCTTCTCGGACATGGTTGAAAGTACTATTGAGGTGTTCATAGATGACTTCAGTGTCATCGGCCAGTCTTTTGAAAAATGCCTTTTACATTTACGTGATGTATTGCTGAGGTGTGTCGAGATTCTATGCTAAATTGGGAGAAATGCCATTTTAAGGTCAAAGAAGGCATCGTACTTGGTCAAAGAATTTTAGGCAAGGGAATTGAGGTGGATAAAGAAAAAATTATGGTGATAGATAAATCGCCACCACCAATTTCGATAAAAGGTATTAGAAATTTTCTAGGCCACGCTGGGTTCTACCGCTATTTCATAAAAGATTTCTCCAAGATCTCGCAAACCTTGTGTAAGTTGCTATAAAAAGATGCGAAGTTTGTGTTTGATGATGTATGCATATATGCCTTCAAAGAATTAAAAAAAAGTCTGACCACAGCACCCATTATTGTAGCTCAAGACTGGTCAAAACTGTTTAAACTAATGTGTAATGCAAGTGGGGTTGCACTCGGTGTGGTATTAGGGTAACAAAGAGAAAGAGTCTTACACCTGATCTATTCAGCTAACAAAGCACTAAATGTGGCCCAGGAGAATTACACTATGATCAAACAAGAATTGCTTGCATTGGTGTTTGCATTTGAAAATATTCATTCATATTTGTTGGGAGCTAAAGTGATTGTGCATACAGACCATGGGGCACTCAAATATTTGATGGCAAAGAAGGATGCAATGAGAAGATTGATTAGATGGGTACTTCTCTTGCAGGAATTCAATTTTGACGTGATTGATAGAAAAGGGTCAAAAAATCAGGTTGCTAATCACCTTTCTAGATTAGAAGATGAGGCTATTGTGAAGTTTGATGATGGGCAGGACATAAGTGACTCATTCCCTAATGAAAGAGTTCTGGTAGCATCACATGATCTTATACCTTGGTTTGTAGATTATGCTAATTATTTGGTGAGTGATATAGTGTCTCCTTATTTGAACACCCATCAACATTGCAAGTTTATACATGATGTAAATAAGTTCTTCTAGGATGAGCCATATTTGTTTCGCATTTGTACGGATGGGATCATCCATAGATGTGTTCCAGAGGTAGAAATGATGATCATTCTTGAAGCATGTCACTCTTCATTGGTGGGTAGTCATCATAGTGAAGCTCGAACTTCTTATAACGTATTGCAATATGGCTACTATTGGCCCTCTATACATCAAGATGCCTATGATTATGTTAAGTCTTGTCATCGTTGTCAAAGGGAAAGGGGAGTTTCATGAAAGCATGAACTTCTTCTGAATCCTATTTTGCTCATAGAACTATTTGATGTTTGGGGCATTGATTTTATGAGACCTTTCATCAGCTCTCATGGTAATAATATATCCTGGTTGCAGTTGATTATGTCTCCAACTTGGTGGAGGTCATAGCTTTACCACACAATGAGGGTAAGAGTGTCACCGAGTTTCTCCGATAAAACATTTTTTCCAGGTTTGGTATATAGCGAGCTATTATCAGTGATGGGGGCTCTCATTTTTGCAATCGACTATTCAAAACTCTCCTTAAAGGATATTGTGTGAAGCACTGAGTGGCAAGCCCATACCATTCCCAAACTAGTGGACAAGTGGAAGTATCAAACATGGAAATAAAGCAAATCTTATCCAAAATAGTAAATGTAAATAGCACTTATTGGTCAAGAAAGTTAGATGATGCTTTATGGGCCTACTAGATGGCCTTCAAGACTTCCATTGGAATGTCCCCTTATCAACTAGTGTTTGGAAAGATCTGTCACCTGTCAGTCAAACTTGAGCACAAGGCACTATGGGCATTGAAAAAGCTGAATCTGGATTGGCCTGAAGCTGTAACTTCTAGGTTGATGCAGTTGAATGAGCTAGATGAGTTTAGACTGCGGGGCATATCAGAGCTCCACCTTGTACAAGCAACGAAAGAAAGTTCAGCATGATCGCAAAATTGAAGATTGCTAATTTGCTCAGGGGGACATAGTACTGCTCTACAACTCTAGGTTGAGGTGGTTTCCTAGAAAACTCAAATCAAGGTGGATGGGGCCCTTTAGAGTAATATGTGTCCTTAGTCATGGAGCCATCGACCTAGAAAGCAGGGATGGCAAAACATTGAAAGTCAATAGACAAAGGGTCAAATGGTATAAGGGAGACATGGAAGAAATCAAAATAGTGGAAGATTGGGACCTTGAAGTGGCATGAACACTTTTAAAATAAATCAGGCGCTTCTTGGGAGGCAACCGAAGGTGCATCTTGCACATTTTTCCTTGTGTTTTTACTTTGAGGCTGAAGCATCATATTTTGGTGGGGTGGTAGAAGTTATAGATTAAGGTGAAGTCTGAATAGCCTCAAGCCCATAACTTCACCTATTTTTTGATCCCAAGTTTTTCTTGTCGTGCTTCTTTTTCGTTGTGGATGTTTAAATTTTCTATTAAACTGGCATATTTTAGGGTGTAGATAATTTGTAAATGCATAGTATTGTTATCTGTTGGCATATGTATAACTTTTAACTATTCTTTAAGTTTTTGATGAAAAATTAGGTACCCTCAAAATTTTTTGAGGCTGTGATTATTGATGCATTCATACATTTGTGAGTATATGGCAATGTTTGTTTTGATATTGTGAAGGTAAGCTAAGCCTGAAAGCATGACCGGTGAGTCTATACTTGATTGTGAATGCAAATGTCATGTGTGTTGTGAGCTTATTTTGCTGCACTTTTGCATACTGTATGGACTCAGAACTTGCCTTATTACTCTAAGTTTTGTTTGGGTGATATGGTGGATATGGAAAGGATCTTAGGCCTTTATTCTTTGAGGGAAACCACTTTTAGCCTAAATGACCCACCAAATAAGTGAGTGAATTCCTTGTTCCAAATTTTTAAGCTTCTTATGCACTCATTCTTTCTTGACACTCTGCTGATATAACCTTATTTGATGAAATACCTTGATATTGGCCCTGGCCTATCCTTGAACATGTGAACCTTGATTGAGGCCAAAGGCCTAAGTTGAGGGTGGCTGCATTTGGTGGCCCTAGTTTGAGGCATAGATATTGTGTACCTCACTTGAGGTTAAAATCCTAAGTTGAGGGTGGCCTTTATTATGGTAAAGTAATAATAATAAAGAGGTTAGTTGGGAAATCAAGAAAGAAATTTAAAAAAAACATGAACCGAGTGAAGAAAGAGAAAAGAAAAGTGCCTTGAATTGAGAAAAAGTAGCAAAAATGAGTTTGAAATCGAGGTACAACTGAAAAAGAGAAAGAAAGCACTCGAGAAAAGTTCCAAATAGGAGAATAAGGGTGGAGAGATTAAAAAGGAAATGCTTTTGAGTGAGTATAAGGGACTTCTTTCTAGTGAGGGTATTTGTACTACTTGAGTAGCATATGACAATACTTGAAATTGTGGATACTTGATGCTCCTTAGCTTGTCATAGTTAGATTGCCAGGTATTTCAATATGTTCTTGTTTGCTCAATCATTTTGCAACCCTGTTTTGAAAATAGTAGTTGGGTACCTGAATTAGAGGAGTTGATATATATGCCATTAGTATAGTTGTTATGTGTTTCTCTTTGTCTACATAGATTGAGTCATCGCTTGAGGACAAGCAACAATTCTAAGTTGAGGGTATTGATGTGCTGTCAAAATACAGCACATTTGGTGCCTGAAACAAGGGATTTTGTGAATTTTTAAAGCGACTATTTATGGTTTTGATCTATTTTTGTGTTAATCTTGCAGAAAAGTTAGGTTAGGATGATTCTAAAGAAAACTTGCAGATATTGCTGAAGCATAGGCCATACGAACCAACCTATGAGGCCTAGCTCAAGCTACGAGTCATATGTTGTGTCATAGCAAGAAACAGAGACCAAAAATTAGAAATCTGTCAAGTGAAGGTCACTCCTATGAGGACATACTTTGAGTCGTAATACACACTATGACTCATATAGGTGGACTCATAGCAAGAATTAGAGAGCCAAAATATTGGACCAAAAACTTAAAACCAAGACTACGAGATGAACATACGAGTCGTAGCCCAAGCAACGACTCGTACTAGTAGGTCATACCAGTGGAGTCCAAGATGCCAAGAACCTGATACGAGATCTCGATTATAACTCATAGGTCACCCTACAAGTCGTATCTGCGATGCATACCAGTTGTCAGCTATTTTTTCTACATAATTATTAGGGTTTATTTGTACATAGTATAAATACTTTATGTTAGATTTTCAAAAAAAAAAAGAGGAGATAGGAGAAGAGAGATCAGATAGGGAGATTAGAAATGTTGCTCTTTAATATTCTCTCAAGAATTTCTTAGGGTTACATATTTTTAGTTTATTGTATTCTCTTGGAAAACCCATTTTGGGGTTTGCAAATCTTGTGCTATATACTTTGGATATCTATCAAGCTTGTGGGTTTGCAACTTCGGGTGTCTTCACTTTTCATTATATTAGTAAAACTCTCAACTATGTCTATTATTTGCATGCTTGTGTGTTTTTCCTTAGCCATGAGTAGCTAAGCACCCATAACTTGCGGCTGTGGTAACCATGGGTAGTTGACTTGAGATGACCTAGGTTTCTTGTATTTCCATGATTAGGGTTTTGCATGTATTATCTATTTCCCTTTATTATTATTGTTGTTTGGTGGTGTCCAACACCAAACTCCGCCTACTATCATGATCCCGACCAAGGTAGTGACGAATAGGAAAAGGGAAGTAGATTATAGAATTCGATTGATGTGTTCTCATCTAATCAATCGAGCCTAAACAAGGGGAGGATGACTTGGACAATAGGTAACGATTAGTTGGCATACCATGGTTGCGGACCAAGGACCATGGTGAAATTTGACCTTCACCTTCACAAGAGAACTGAAAGAACCTAAGTTACCATCCTGCATATAAATCACCAATTGTAATTATATTATCTAGGGTAATCAAGTCAATGAACCATGGGGAACATAATTCCCAAGTTGTCACCAAAATTGAGTGTTTTCTCGCGTTATAGTTAGTGGTAGTTTTATTTTGTTTTTGAATCACAAACCCCCCCATTTAGAGATTGCAGTCATAAATACTAACAATGATTAGTAGTGAAGTCGTTTAGTCAAGCTCTATATTCCCTATGGATTCGACCCTAACCTTGGTTAGGTTACTAGAAATGATTAGTGGTGAAGTCTTGTAGTCAAGCCCTGTATTCCCTGTGAATTCGACCCTAACTTCGGTTAGGTTGATTGCTGACAACAATTGCTTTCTTATTGGAGCATGAACATCATCATTGGTGTTGAGTCCCCCTTTGAATGTAGGGCTCGTAGAGTCATTTTTTGATTCCATATTAAATTCATCTTTGAATGAGGGGCTTGTAAAGTAGTTGCAATGAGTAAGTCTGTTTCTTGAGTTAAGGTACAATTGATCTCTAAGGGTTGGATTTATCATCTTGTAATAGTTAGGGGTGTTGAACCTAGGTCATTCCTATTGAGGTGAATACGGTGATCAAGGGTTTAGTGAAGTCCATCCTGATACTTTGAATTTGGGGTAGTGCCTTTTTGGTTTGACTTATGCCCAGTTATGTTTATGTGTTTCATGAATGGGGTCTTTAGTCCCTACTTTGTTATGATTATGGTAGTTGCTAGTTATGATGTACTGATTTATTTAAGCTTGTGAACCATTTGTGGGTAGTGTTACAAATCTTGGGGTAAGAGGAGTTGGATGCTAAGTATGTGAAGTGTGAATTTTGGTTAAAGAAGGTTACTTCCCTAGGTCATATGGTGTCGGGGGATGGTTTTAAGGTTGATCCTAAGGGCGCGTGTGTGAATAGAAACTGGCCTGGACCATTGACTCTATCGGACACTAGGAGCTTCTTGGGCTTAGCGGGTTACTATCGGTGGTTTGTGAATGAGTTCTCTTATATTGCTTCTCCCAGGACTAAGTTGACCCAATGTAGGCTAAGTTTGTGTGACCGTTGAGTGTGAAAAGAGTTTCCAAATCTTGAGAGATAAGTATGTGTCCGCTCCTATCTTGTGTTTACCGGAAGGGGGTGAAAGGGTTTGTTGTGTTGTGATGTCTCCCGGATCGGTTAGATTGCGTATTGATACAAGATGGTTAGGTGGGAGCCTACGCTTTTAGATATTTTGATACGCATGAGAAAGATTATCCTACCTACGACCTTAAGTTGGCCGCCGTGGTTTTGCTTTAAAATTTGGTGTCATTCGTTATATGGGGTGCATGTTGATGTGTGTACCATTCACTAGAGTCTCCAATATGCGTTCAGCCGAAGGATCTTAGCTTGAGATGAGAAGGTGGTTTGAACTTCTTAAGAATTATGATGTGAGTGTGCATTAATGTCCCGGTAAGGCTAGTGCCGTGGTGGATGCCTTGAGTAGGGTGTCTATGGGTAGCCTATCACATGTCGATGGTAGTGATAAAGGGGTGGCTAGGGAGATGCATTGGTTAGCTAGATTGGGGGTTAGGTTGGAAGAGGTTGACAATGGTGGTGTTATTATGTTGATGGTTCTAAATCTTCGTTGGTTGATAAGGTAAAACCTAAGCAAGATCTTCACCCTGCGTTATTGGGATTGAAGGCATTAGTAAGGGATGGTAAGGTGGAGGTTTTCTCCCAAGGGGGAGATGGTACCTTTTGGTACCAAGGTAGTTTGTGTGTGCCTTGAGTTGATGGTTTGAGGGAGAAAATCCTTGATGAGGCCCATAATCCTTCTTATTCTATTCACCCCGGTTCTACCCAATGTATAGAGATTTGGAAGATGTGTATTGGTGGGGAGGCATGAAGAGGGACATTGCCAAATTTGGTTTCGGTTGTCATAGTTTTCAACAAGTTAAAGCCAAACATCAAAGGCCAGGTAGCCTAACCCAAGACATGGAGATTCCTACTTGGAAGTGGGAGATGATTAATATGGATTTTGGTGGTTGGGTTGCCTAAGACTAGAAAGGGTTTTGATTCCATGTAGGTTGCGATTGATAGGATGACAAATTGGCTCACTTTTTATTGGTTAAGACTACTTATGGTGTCCAATAGTATGCTAAATTATACATTCATGAACTGGTGAGATTGCATAGGGTGCCCTTACCTATATCGG
>DF358686.1:20863-58555 GCA_000787875.1 Solanum virginianum
TGACCCAACTTACGGAGAACATACTTATCCTTGTTCATACAAACTCCTACGAGACATTTCAAAATGGTTTTCAAGGTAAATTCGAGCTTTCTATCAAAAGTTATGAACATTTAAAGTTTTAAAATCAATAAGGAATAAATCCTTTCAAAAATTACCCAAATTTCACATATTCTTACAACTTACAAATTTCAAAGACATAAGAGTCAAGATTATGACAAATTATCATAGGAATGCCAAAGAACAAATACGGATCATATACAAACTCGGATTACAAGAATAGAGTTCCCTCGAGATTCATATCATAGCCTATTTTTAACTAAGACATGCTAAAAAATAAGGTTGCTTTACATACCGCAAACACCCTCCAATTCAATCCAAATGTAAGCCAAATCCAACTTATGCTTCGAATTTTCCAAAGTCTACAAACAATGCTAAACAATTAGTTAAAGACTTTTTTGGCATTGAATTCCAACTTTGCCCTTAATTCTACGAAAATTTGGGCAGCATCTCCCCTTAAAATAGGCCACCCTGAGAATTCAACTCGGCTCAATTCTTCAACAACAAAAACAACAACAACCCAACAACATCAATAATCAATTCACATAACAATATAACTACACTAGCTAGATTTATCACCACTTAACCATTTTAACAAATCTGGTTAGCATACTACATACACATACGGATGATTCTCAATCATTCCTTCACACCACATGGATCATAGTATACTACTTAAGCCATAATTCATAATTTCAACACAATACAATACTACACAACACCACCTATTATATGCATACCACATGGATCCAATACTACCACACACAACTCACTTCCAATACTACATATCTCATGATTTTCCTTCATCTTAATACACTACAACATGCTCACAACTAATATAACACATAAACAAGACGGGAGTTGGCCGTGAGTTTGTTTGGTTTCTTAGGCTTTGTTCTTGATTTTTTTTCCCAAGTGTTTTCTAAGTATATGAAATATAAGATGATAAAGATTATCTTTTATACATATACTACAAGTCTTGGCCAAGTGTGCATGGGCCACACCACACTTGGTCCAATTAGAGGTAAACACAAATTCAAGTGGGCCCCACCTTATCACTTCAAGATTTCCAACTTCCAATAATTTCACTTTGGTTCCAAACTTTCCAATAATACCACTTTGGTCCTAAATTTTCCAATGATACTACTTTGATCCCAAATTGTCCTAATTGTTCCAATGCACGGAATATGGGTTCTAACATCCTCCCCCCTATATATATATATATATATATGATATTATCTCTATAGTGTTTGGGATGACCAAGCCTAGCTCGGGGGGTTCTAGGCCTGGGTAACCTATTGAGGGGTTTGTAGCTCAATTGCCTAATTCGGGGGGTGGTAGGCCTGGGTAACCTTGTTGGGAGTTTGTACCCATCAACCTTGTTAGGGGTTTGTACGGATCAACCTTGATGGGGGGTTTGTACTCCATCAACCTTGTTGGGGGGTTTGTACTCCATCAACCTCATGAAGGGGTTCGTACCTCATGCACCTATTCAAGGGGGTTGTAGGCCTTGGATTACACTATAATGGTCACTCTTTCCACTCGTATTACATTCTATATAAGCATGATTTTACTTCAAGCATCATTCATACATGTTATATTGTTAGTATACTATCTATTGCTTATAATTATGCATTTTGCTCGTGATGTCTATCTCTTGTTGCATTGCATCCTACATACTTAGTACATTCAAACATACTAATGCATACTCTATACCTACATGATACCACCATGTAGGAAATGAAGGTCCTATTATTCTCCTCATGGCTACATGGATTGTTCAAGTTAGCTTATGGTGAGTCCTCAAGTCCGGAGACAATATCTATCTTCTCTTAAGCTTGTGTTTAGACTATGTTTTGTATGTTTGGATTACCTATTGTCATTATTATAAGGGTGAGCTTGGTTGCTTGGCTTGGCCCCCGCTAAGTATCTAAGGTTTAGAGGTGTTGTTGGACATGTTACGTCTCTATGCTATGAGCCTTAACTCTCTTGTTTCTTGGTGCTTATCATATGGAAATTTACCCTTAGTCCCAATTCCCCTTGTTTATGCTTATCTCTTATTACCATTTTAATTGCTTCTGTGACCAAGGATGTGTAATGATATGTTATGAGGCTTGTTTGGGGTTCCTTTCTGTTCCCTATTCACCGATCACATATAGGTCCTAGAACCGGGACATGACATTTGTGTCACCCCCTTGAGTTAGTAAGCCGCCAACTCTGCCTTCTTTTTCGATCAAACACCCATAATAGCCAAAACCTTGTAGACCTCATCAAGGAACTCTTGAGGGTCCTCATCCACCTTTGACCCATAGAATTTTGGGGGATTTATCTTCATGTGTATCTCACTCGAGATGTCGATGTAGAAGCATGAGGGGCTTGGGCCCGTTGATTGACTTGATTAGCCACAACTTATACAAGCAAAGGGAGAGCATCCCGGAGCTCACCATGAGCAGGTTACTCTTTGGGTGTGCGGGCTCTTCTTCCTCTTATGTTAAGCATGATCTAGCACAACAAAGAACAATTATTAGGGGAAAACCTTACCTCAACTTCTATAGCATGACGTAGAGTAAGAAAATAGGAAACATTTGCTAAAACGTCTCACAACCTCTTACTCATAGTTCTGGTGCACAACACAGCCATGAATAAGACTCTAATCGTCCTGGTGTGTTTGATGTAGAGAAAGCAACCGGACTCACCCTCATAGTCAAAATATACAATAAAGAAAGAGAGTCATAATATAGCATAAGAACATAGACGTTGTCCCCGAAATGGAGGACTCACCAACAAGCTTGAGAAAAGTCATACTAGCCACGTGGAGGTGGATGATTAAGTGGGGCTCTGGTTCCTACATGGTAACATCATGCAGGCATAGAGTATGCGTTAGTACTTTTGAATGTATTAAGTATGTAGGATGCAATACAACAATAGATAGGTAACTTAGTCAAAATGCACAGTTAGGAAATAGATGCGCATATAACAATATGGCATGCTTGGTAGATGCTTGAAGTAAATCATGCTTAAATAGAACATAATATATGTGTAAGAAGTGACCATCATTATAGAACCCATAGTTTACCAAGGTACAAACCCCTTTGGTTGGTTGGTGGATTGTCGCACCCTACCACCCATGGTGATTAAGGTACCTCGCAACCCGGTTACCAAGGTACGAACCCCTTGATTGGTTGGTGGATAGTCGTACCCTACCACCCCTGGTGATATAGGTACTAACCCCTTAACCTAGTTATCAAGGCATAAACCTCTTGATTGGTTATCAATGTACAAACCCCTCGACATGGTTACCTGGGCTCTTATCCCCCCCCCAGTAGGGCATGGTCACTTTCCACCACTATATAGGAGAATTTTATATACATATATTCCTTTTATCATAAAAAAGTCATTTAATATATAAGACATGTATTGGACCTTCAATTCCTCAAGAAACCATAACCGGACATTTTATCAAATGCTTTGTGGTTGTGTAGATCTAGTGTAAAACAATGCAATATAGAGATGAATTCATACATTAAAATCCATTGTAAAACCATCCATCAAAATACCTAGTAACACCCTCAAGAAATATACATCAAAATCCCTCATCGAACCTCACAATGGGTCATAGATTCTTAGCTCAAAACATGGTAAAACGGTCATAATTTTATGAAACCCCAACATAGCTCATAGTCTAATTCATAGTAAGTAAGACCCATAAGTAAATTAACTTGAAACTATGGAATTTAAGTAAAAAGGAAGTTTGGGCATCATGGGTGAAAGGAAATCATGAGTGAAACCCACATACCTTAGCTTTGGAGAATTCTTGAACAAGATTGGAGATGGAGACTTGAACCTTGAATGAGAACCTTAAGATCCGGATGAGTTTTGGGACTTAAAATTTAGAGTGAAATATGAGTCTAAGTGTTTGAGGGAGTATTGGGGAATGTCTTGAATGATATAAGGGTGAAATATGGCTAAGTATAGGTATTTTCACGTATGGGAACACTTAGGCCCAAGACCTAAAAGCCTTGGGCCGAAGTGAAAAAAAACTGCACAAAATTACACTGAGGCTCACTCTTGGCGTGTCACACCAGGGGCGTGGAAACCTCACTAGAATTTGATTTATGTGAAATTGAAATTGCGATTCGTTTGCTCTAAAATTGGGGTTACACCCATTTCCCACTCAATTTGACCCCCTGAACAAGAATATGAAGTCAGATTTTTGATATCATGCACGAATTTTAAGATATATGAAAATTACAATTTCAGGCACTTCCAAGGCACATTTTCGAGTGCTTTTTTGGGACATTTCATCAACAATCCACAATCACTGAACAAGATAATGTGTTGACAATGTTATGCAAATGCCATCACAAGAAACAAATACCTTTTTAAACACTCAATGAAGGTTCCAGAATTTAACCATGGGACTGTGCAAACATACTCACTCTCACAAATGACATTTAAGCATGATGACCAATACCATAGGCTTGCCTGTATACTCATGACCCGGACTTTTGACTAATTAGGCTAAGATCACTTTAGGGTATTATAAGCATGTAACGTAAGCTCATGGGGCTTTGGTATGACATTTTGAACAATTAGTGACTAAAGGCCAACCTTGAACCAGGCTTTTTGACACTTTCACCTTGACACTCAATCATTTCCACCTTATTCTCCCTTTCTTCTTCATATTCAAGCTTTTCCACGTATTTTCTTCTCATTTTCAGCTTTTGCCTCATTTTCACACATAATTTTGCTTATTCAACTCAATCTAAGACATCCTTTTCTTTTTCTTTCACCCGGTACATGATCTTCTTCTTTTTCTTCATATTCCAAACTCACCAACTCATGTTTGCTATTTTACCCCTATACTGACAACCCTCAACTTAGGCTTTTAGCCTACATCGAAGTGCATAATATCTATTATTCCACAAACTAAGACCACTTTTGATAGCCACCCTCAACTTAGGCTTTTTGCCTAAATCAAGGTTCACAATGCTCAAGGATAGACCAGGGCCAATTTAAAGCTATTTCACCAGACAAAGCTAGGCTAATCAGGTGTTAAGAAAGAAACGATACATGTAAAGCTCAAATATTTGGAACAAGGGATGAATTCCTCATTTGATTGGTCATTTTAGGCGAAAAATGGACTAATTCAAAGAACAAGAGCCTAAGATCCCTTCCTAATCCATATAATCTCCAGTCCAACTTAGAGTAACAGCGCAAGTTCTAAATTAGCACACAATATAAGAACATAACAAAATCAACTCACACACATACTAGCATTGCATACATAGCTAACAAAAACTCACAGATCATGCTTCATGTATCAAATTACCCTAACTTAATCAGAAAAAATATTACCAAATCATTCAGAAAAACATGGTTGCAATATAACAACTACTCAAAAATATTAATAGATATCAATTTTCAAAATATTTCATAATATATCAAAAATAAGGTATATGTCATAAGTTCAACTACTATATACTACAAATATCATTTAAGACATTCTAAACATGCTGGTTCAACAAAAATTTAAATATCCACGAGGAAAAAGAACATTGGAAAGAAAACCTTGGGATCAAAAGTTGGGTTGGTTATGGACCAAAAGTTACTCAGACTTCACCCTAATCCATAACTACCCACACCTCATTGAAAATACTATGCATTATCCTCAATGCACTGATTAAGTAGAAATATAATAGTAGGGGCTAGAAAACATACCTCGACGCCTAAGCGCCTGTCCACCTTGGGTTGCCTCCTAATAACGCCTAATTTATAGTCGTGGCATGACATAGCCATCTTGAGTATTTAGACTTCCCCAAGATCCCATTCTTCAACCGTCTTGATCATTTCTACATTGCCAAGGTATGGCTTGACCCTTTGGCCATTTACTTTGAAAGTGCCTCCCTTTTGTCTCTCCAATTCAATGGCCCTATGATCAAAAACGCGTGCCACCTGAAAGTGTCTCGAACATCTGGATTTGAGCTTCCCGGTGAACAATTTTAATCTGGAATTGAAAAGAAGAACTAAGTCCCCTACTATGAATTTGCAATTTTCCATGTGGCGGTTATGTTGGATTTTCATTCGTTGCTTATATAAGACTGAGCTCTCATATGCTTTTAATTGAAACTCATCAAGCTCATTAAGTTGGCTTAATCTAGAGGTAGTTACATCATTCCAATCTAGATTCAACTTCTTCAATGCCCACATTATTTTATGCTCAAGTTCCATGGACAAATGACATGCCTTCCTAAAAATAAATTGGTATGGGGACATGCCAATAGGTGTCTTGAATGCAGTTTGGTATGTCCATAATGCATCATCCAACTTTTTGAGACCAATCAGTTCGGTTTGCATTCACAGTTTTGGATAAAATCTACTTAATTTTTCTATTCGACACTTCCACTCGCCCACTTGTTGGAGGATGATAAGGCATTGGCCGCCCTGTGTTTCACTCTATACTTTTCAAGAAAAGCTTTAAAGAGTCTAATGCAGAAGTGAGAACCTCCATCACTGATGATAGCCCGAGGAGTACCAAATCTAGAGAATATGTTCTTTTTTAGGAATGTTATGACACTTTTACCCTCATTGTTAGGCAGAGCTACGACCTCCACCCACTTGGATACATAATCCATAGCAACCAAGATGCACTTGTTTCCATGTGAACTAATAAATGGTCCCATGAAATCTATTCCCCATACATCAAATAACTCAATCACCAAAATAGGATTTAGAGAGAGCTTATGCTTGTGCGTAACCCCACCTTCTCTTTGGCACCTATCACAAGCTCTTGCATAGTCATGAGTATCTTGGTGGATTGTGGGCCAATAATACCCAAATTGTAAAATCTTTGTGGGCTGCTCGAATCCCACTATGATGTCCACCCGCTAGTGACGAGTGGCATGCTTAAACTATGCTCATCATTTCCACCGCAGGGACACAACGACAGATACTCCTATCAGCACATACACAGAATAAGTATGGTTCATCCCAAAAGAACTTTCTCACATCATGCATAAACTTCTGACGTTGGAGTGTGTTCAAGTTCGGTGGCACAATATCACTTACTGAATAGTTTGTATAGTTTGCAAACCAAGGTATAAGATCATGAGATGCAGCCAACACTCTTTCATCAATAAAAGAATCATTTATATCCAACCCATCATCAAATTGCAACAATGCCTCATCTTCTCATCTGGATAGATGATCTGCAACTTGTTTTTCAATTCCTTTCCTATCAGTAACATCAAAGTTGAATTCTTACAAGAGAAGTACCTATCTTATCAACCTTAGCTTCACATCTTTTTTGGTCATCAAATATTTAAGTGTTGAGTGGTCTGTATGCACTAACACTTTGGCTCCCAACAAATATGAACGAAACTTTTCGAATGCAAAGACCAATGAAGCAACGCTTGCTCTGTAATAGTATAATTCTTTTGAGCCATATTCAGGGCTTTACTGGCATAATATATGGGATGTAAGACTTTCTCCTTGTGTTATCCTAATATCATACCTAGGGCAACCCTACTTTCATCACACATGATTTCAAATGGCTTGGACCAATTAAGAGCTATAATAATTGGTGCTGAGATCAATCTTTTTTTCAACTCCTCAGAGTGTTGCATGCATGCATCATCAAACATGAACTTGTCATCTTTCTCCAATAATTTGTATAATGGGTGTGAAATTTTAGAGAAGTCTTTTATAAACCTTCGATAGTATCATGCATGCCCCAAGAAAATCCTCACACCCTTGATTGAGATGGGTGGTGAAAACTTCTCAATCACTTCAAACTTTAGCCCTGTCATCCTCAATGCCTTTGCCAGATATTCTATGACCCAACACAATACACTCTTTGACCATAAAATGACACTTTTTCCTGTTTAGCACCAGGTGGCTTTCTACCCATCTTTGCAACACATCATGCAAGTGTGCTAAGCAATCCTAAAATGAGTTTCCAACCATACTGAAATCATCCATGAAGACCTCAATAATGCTCTCCACCGTAGCCGAGAAGATGGACATCATGCATATTTGAAATGTTGTTGGAGCATTATACAACCCAAATGGGATCCTCTTAAATGCAAAGGTATCATAGAGGCATGTAAAAGTGGTTTTCTCCTAATCCGCTGGAGCAATGATGATCTGATTATAGCCAGAATACCCATGAAGAAAACATCACCACCCTTTTTCTGCAAGTCTATTAAACATCTGATCCATGAATGACATAGAAAAGTGATTCTTCTCTATTGAGGCATTGTCATTGGAATCAACTCATTGTTAGCATTAGGTACCACTATTATACCCTCCCTTTTTGGAACACACTGTAATGAGCTCACCCATTTACTATCGATAATTGGGTAGATTACTCCTACATCTAACCATTTGATGACTTCTTTACGAACCTACTCTTGCATAGGAGGATTCAGGCGCCTTTGATGTTTAGTGCTTGGTTTGTAGTCCTTGACTAGCTAAATTTTGTGAGTACATATCCCAAGAGGGATACCAATAATATCTGCAATAGTCCATCCAATAACCCTTTTAAATTGTTTGAGCACTATTACAAAGGCATTTGCTTGCTCATCACTCAAGTCCGCAGCTATGATGACCGACAAAATGTTGTTCTCTTCCAAGAATGTATATTTCAAATGTAATGGAAGTAGTTTCAATTCTAACACTGGTGGCACTTCTATAGAGGGGTTTGTGGGTGGCGTTTCCTGATTTTGTAAATCTAGCTCCAACTTCGTTTGGCGTCTAAGGCTGAATGATATCCATAGAGCATTTACTGTCTTCTCATAATTTGGGATACCATCACTATCGAAGTTCATCAATACTGCCTCCAAAGTGTCAACAACCAATCATAACTCATGTGGTACCTCTAACTCATCATCATCAACAGTCTCTATAATAGAAACCACCCTCAGATTATTGTCCTTCTTGACAAACATCGAACACGACCTCTTCTTTATGAAATCTAAATGTGAGCAGGCCTTTCTCCATGTCAACCAGAGTGTGACCAGTAGCTAAGAAAGGCCTCCCCAAGATAATAAGAACTGCAAAATCAACCTCACAGTCAAGAATAACAAAATATGCAAGAAATATAATTTTTTTAAATTTTACCAAAACATCATAGAGTACTCCCACAGTTTTCTTGACTATTATGTCTGCCATACGCATCTTAATAGGAGCAGGAGTTCCCAAACTGAGTTTATTAAAGATTTTTAGAGGCATTAAATTGATGGTAGTACCCAAATCACAAAGTGCCTTTCAAATTCTACCTCTCCTATAGTGCATGATATAGTGAAAACGCCTGGATCTTTACACTTTTGAGCCAATTACATGGTAGTGATGACACTACAATGTTGGAGATCTTTATAAAGCTCTTGACTCATAGTCCGCTTCTTTGTACTCAAGTCTTGCATATACCTTACATTAGCCGACATCATCTCTATAGTTTCAATCAAAGGGATATTGATCGATAATTGCTTAAACATTGAGAGGAAGTCTTTGAGCTTGCTTTCCTTCTCCCTTTTCTTGAGTCTTTGTGGGAATGGATTAGGAGGCCTTGGGACATCTTATACTTCTTCGGCTCTTCAACCACTTTATCTACCCTATTCTTTACACAATCTTCTCTCTTGACAACTCCCTCATCCATATTTTCTACCTCAATCAGTATAGGAGGGTCAATGGTACTCTTACGTCCTCTAGTCGTAATTGCCATGTAATGCCCCTCAATCTTTGGATTTTACATCTTATTACTTGGCAATGTACCTTTTTAGCGTTGATTCAATTGAGTAGACACTTGGCCGAATTGGTGCTTAAATTACTTGATGGCCACTGAATAAGAATTTATCTTTTGATGTATGCTAGAGATATCTGACTTCATTCCCTTTAAATTCTCATCTTGTGTTTTGGCCTTTTTCATCGATCGGTCAAACATCTCTTCAATCCTTGAATTGTTAGTCCTAGAATCATGATTGTGGGGTGACATATACGGACCATTTCGAAAACTATCTCTCCTACCCCACTGGGCTTCTGGAACCCTATTTCTTTCAAAATAACCACCACTATTGTCTCTATAAGCACCTTCTCGATTATAGTTTTGACCTTGATTTTTGAAACCTTGCCCAATAGTCCGAATTGGACCCTTGGGCACTGCTCCAAAAACTCACTGCTTGATCACTAACAAAACAAATATCCTCATCATAATAATGTTCTTCGTACATGGACAGTCTAGGAGGTTGATGGACTACCATATGCACTCTTTCTTGATTTTCCTTAACCACCAAATCCATACTCATGTAGAGTTGAGCAAGTTGTTGCATGATCTCCTTGTTGATCTTAGATTGCTCCGAATTAACATTTACTGCAAATGAGCTCCTTGTAGAAGCTCTCTCTCTTTGCCCTCATGCTTGGTTGGTTTTGACCACTTGCGCTATTCTCTTGAAGATCCTTGTGAACGGTTGATCCAAGAACATGCCCCCCATCATAGTATCGGGACAAGCTTGATTATTTTCATTAAGGGCATGATAGAAAATCTCTACCAAGGCATCATCAATAATTTTGTGGTCTGGGACACTTCTCAAACACTTTATGAACCTCTCCCATGTTGTGCTGATTGAATCACTCGGCAATTGCTCAAAATTGTTGATTTGATATTTTAATTTGAGCTTCTTTGATCTCGGGAAGTACCTTTCCAAAAAGGCCTTCTGTAAATCTGCCCAACTGGTGATTGAGCATTATGGGAGTTTCGATAGCCATACCACTGCATTACCAGTTAGAGATAAAGGGAACACGCAACTCAATAACATTTATGGAAAGATTTTGCGTCCCCATCACGCTCTTACACACAAAAGCTATATTATGCAGATGGCTATGAGGATCCTCGGAAGGTAGACCCACAAACAAACCATGATTCTGAAGCATTTGGAGCAATCCACTTGAAATTGTGAACTTACTGTCGGCCAGTAATGGTGGCAACACTATAGCTCCCATTTCATCCATGGTCATGAGATTCAATCTATATAGATTCTATCCATAAGCATTTTCATTTAAGTCCCTAGGTTGTGGCCTATTCTCCAATGGTGGTGGATTGTCATCCCTATCCTCAACATCATCATTCCAATTCATATCTTAATTAACCGCGATATTAGCATTCGTTTGCGCTATTCTTTTTATAACCTGTTGGATCTCTAAATTAATTGGAGCTAAGGGAATGCCTTGACTTCTTGTATTGGCCATACAACACCTAGTATACCCTGCAAATAAACTAAACAAACAAAAACAAAAGTAAAAGTAAAATATAAGAGAATTAAGAAATTAACACTTGAATTATACTACTAGTGAATCCAAATCAAAGTCTTGCCGTATTCCCTAGAAACGACACCATTTTTCTTTGATCACGCTCAAGATACACCTCTTTTTTAAGTAAAAATGATCATCAAAGTAATAAATCTAACCAAGGTTAGGGTCAAATCCCACAGAGAATACAAGACTTTTGCAACTTGGTTCACCAATAATCAATTCAAGCATCAACTAACTTAATTCTCTAAAAAGGGGTAGGTGGTTGCAATGATCAATAGAAAATTAAACTAAACTAACTAAAATTGAAAAACTAAATAAAATTGGAAGATAAAAAATAATGGAGAGCAACTTGGGATATTGTGTGTTCCCTATGATTCACTAACTCAACTTCCCCGAATTTTACAATTATCAAGTAGAATATTACATGTAGGACGGTAATTTACATTCTTCCTTCCAACCTTTTGATCAAAGGTGAAAGTCGAATTTCACTATAGGACTTGGCCCATCTCCATAGTGTGCTCAACTAACCATTACCCATAGTCATAGTCAACCTTCCTTTGGTCGAGTTCGGTTGAATAGATGAGAACACATCATCGAATTCTGTTAATAATTCTCTTTTCCTATTCATTACCACCTGGATCGAAAAGGTAACACTAGGTAAGTTCTAATGTTGGTAACTACTAGAAAACATTCAAAACGAAGAGAAATGATTAGTACATGCAAACACCCATTCTAAGACTTGCAAATAATCTAGGTTTTCAAAGTTAGATTCTCATGGTTCCCACAACCCTAAGTTGTGGGTTTAGCTACTCATATCTAGGGCAAATAATGAAACAATGAATAGAGAAGACATAGTTAATCACTTATCCAAGAAGATTGGAAAACAAGAAAACCCAATATGTATTGATAATCACAAGATTGAAAGTTGAATTTAATCCACAAGTGAATCTCTTCTCAAAAATATAGTCTCCAAAGGTAAAGCCTGAAAAATACTCTAAAATTTCGTGCTCTCTATGTATCTGTATCTACTCTCTATTGAAAATCTTCAAAAATTACTATAAATGACCTAGTATTTTTTATTTATGGTATTTACAAAAAATTCTCTAAATTAATAAGAAAAACTGGTCGGCGCCTGATACGAGTCACAATTACGACTAGTAACTCGAGTTACGAGCCATAATCGGGCTTTCATGGTCAGCCTCCTATATCTTGGACCTCACTAGTACGAAACATCATCATGAGTTGTAGTCTGGTCTACGACTCATATTAACTTCTCATAGTCTATATTTGCATCACTTAGTCCAAGTCTGATCAACACTACGAGATATCCCTTTATGACCCGTAGATGAAACTATGACTCATAACTAGGTCTCGTGTGGCTAAACCTCAATTTTTCTCCAATACTGGAATCCTCCACGAGACTACCTCTACAACTCGTAAACTGAGATACGACTCAAAAACCTACAACTTTTCTCAAAATTATGCCAACCTGCTTTTCTTTTGAAAACAAACATAAAAACACATAAAAATCATAAAAGTCGCATTGAGAACACACAAAATCCTAAGTTTTAGGTATCAAATGTATTGTATTTTGACAGCACATCACTGCACTTTTCCGACATCAAATTTTCTCTTATTCTGCATACATTTTCTTACAAATAAGATTTTAGTGTGCGTGTAAGTTCATTGATGGTTCTTTGAGTTTGTTAAAATTACAAGAGTTTGAGATACCACTACTTTTGTAATAGGTTATCTATTTTATTCTAGGAGAAAATAATCCATAGCCTCGGATACAGCGAGGTGATTAAATGTTTTAATGACACACAGTGAACATAGTGAATTCTATGAATATAGATAGTTTTATATAATTTTATTTCTTTATTTACTGTTGCTGCTACTGTTTTGAATACAGAAGGGAAACACAAGCTTAAGGAATTTAATAACAGTTTTTCCTCTATATTCTTACTTTTTTGAATTTTCTATGTCTTTTGAGATTTGAGTATTTTTATCTTTTTGTGACAAAAATAAGCAATATATAGATTTAGTCTTATTGATTAGTATTTCATACATTAAATTGTCTATCTACTTCTAACAGAAACAATGTCTAATCCGAGTGAAGTCAAGCTGGAATGATGAATGTTGCAGCGACATCTTCTGCAAATCGTTCAAATGTTTCACCTGCTATTCTACTGGCTGAAAAATCTATAAAATTACCAATGTCAATTTCAAAGAAGATTTTTTCTGAAGGAACTTCGGATGATGAATGACTCTTAGAGAGTGAAGCTTGGAAGCACTTAGATTTCTATGTAGGAACTACATTCTGAATGGTTTGCAAGTTGATTTGTACAATATGTACAATAACATGAAAATTTCCAAGGAACTCTGGGATGCTTTGGAATAGAAGTACAAAACTGAAGATGCCAGAATGAAAAAAATTATTATGGCAAAATTTCTGGACTACAAGATGGTAGACAGAAAAACTGATGTTATCCAAATTCAGGAGTTGCAGGTTATAATTCATGATTTCCTTGAAGAAGGTATAATTTTATATAATACTTGATTTGAACATATTAAATTTGTTCTTAATACTCACACAATCCTTAATGTAAGATTGGTTGTAAATGATGTTTTTTCAAGTGGCAGCCATCATTGAGAAGTTACCCCATTTTGGAAGGACTTCAAGAAATACTTAAAGTATAAACACAAGGAGATGACTGTTGAAGATCTCATTGTATGATTGAGAATTGAAGGGACAACAAAGTGGTAGAAAAGAGGTCACAAACAAATCAACAATACCAGGGGCAAATATTGTTGAAGAAGGGTCAAATGTCAAAAAGAGAAAGAAGTCATCTGGATCAAAAGAAACCCCACTTAAAAAGAGGTTTAAAGGCAATTTTCATAACTGTGGGAAGGTTGGACATACAGTTATTGATTGTCACTCTTCAAAGAAGCAGAAGAAAAAGAATCAAGCAAATACGATTGAAAGAATGACGAAGAACCTATTTGTCATGTTAACTCAATGAAACTTAGTAGGAAATCCCAAGGAGTGGTGGTTTGATTCTAAAGTCACTTCACATATTTGTGGAGTTAAAGATGCCTTTGCAATATATATTCCCGATGTACCTGATAAGACTATCTATATGAAAAATTCTTTCACAACAAAAGTTGATGGCTATGAAAAAGTACATTTAAAGATGACATTAGGCAAGATGGTGACTCTAAACAGAGTTTTTCATGTTCCAAAAATGTGAAAGAACTTAGTTTCCATTAGTTTCTTGGTCAAGAACGATTTTAAATGTGTTCTTATTTCATGTAAAGTTGTAACTAGCAAAAATGAGATATATGTAGGAAAAGGCTACCTTAGTGAGGGCCTTTTCAAACTGAATGTAATTGTTGTCTAAAGTAATAAAAATCAGACTTATTCTTGATTAGTTGCGTAAAATGATTTATGGCATTCATGTTTAGGACATATCAATTATAAAAACTTGTGAAAATGAGTAATTTGAATATATTGTCAAAGTTTGAAAACAAATAGTCAAAGTATTAATTCTATGTTGAATCTAAGTATGATAAATATTGTTATAAGTCAGTTGAAAGGAATTCAAATATCTTGGACTTAATTCACAGAGATATTTGTGACATGAAGTAATTACCATCTCATAGTGGAAAGAAGTATTTCATAACATTTATTGATGATTGTACATTATACTGCTATGTTTATTTACTTAGTAGTAAAGATGAGGCAATTGAAGCATTCAAACAATGCAAAAGTGAAGTTGAAATACAATTGAACAAAAAGATTAAAAAAAATAAGGAGTGACATGGAAAATATGAATCTCCTTTTGAGAATATATGTTTGAAATATGATATTATTCATCAAACAACAACCCCTTACTCACCACAATCCAATGGAATTGAGGAAAAGAAAAATAGAACACTTTTTTTTAATAAAAGAAATAGAACACTTAAGGAGATGATAAATGCCATGTTAATTAGTTCTGATTTACCTCTAAACTTGTGGGGGAAAGCTATCATTACAGCTAATCGAATACTCAATCGACTTTCCTATAATAAAATATAACCTATTCCATATGAAAAATAGAAAGGGAGAAAGCCTAGCCTTGGATACTTGAAAGTGTGGGAGTGTTCGACTAAGGTCCAAATTTCTAAATCTAAAAGGACAAAAATAGGACCAACGACGATTAATTGTGTGTTCATAAGATATACTATGAATAGTAAAACATATCGATTTATGTTGCATATATCAGAAAATTTTGACATTCATACTACTGCAGTAATTAAATTAGATAATGCTAAATTCTATAAAACAATATACTCTTATAAGAAAGAATATGAATCATCTAATAAAGGAATTAAATGACCTTGAGAAGAAACAAAGGAGAGTGATAATAATGAGGAAAATTTAAGGCGTAGTATATGTCAAAGGACCTCTACTTTCTTTGAATTAGATTTTGTAGAATTTTTATTAGAAAATAAGTCTCGAATCTTCAGAGAAGCTATGACTTCTTCAGAAGCACAATATTGAAAAAAGGTTGTCAATAGCGAGATTGAATTCATAATGAATAATCATACATGGGAATTGGTTGATCTTCTTTCTGGAAATAAACTCTTAGGGTTTAAATAGATTTTTAAAAGGAAAATAAAGTTGATGGCACTATTGATAAATATAAATCAAGGCTCGTTATTAATGGGCTTAGATAACATGAAGATTTTGACTACTTTGATATATACTCATCGGTAACTAAAATCACATCAATTCTAACGTTAATAGCCTTAGTTGTAGTATATGGTCTAGAAATATATCAAATGAATATCAAAATAGCTTTCTTAAATGGAGATTTGGAAGAAGAAATCTATATGGAACAACCAGCAGGGTTCATAGTTCCTAGAAATGAAAAAAAGGTGTGCAAACTTGTTAAGTCATTATATAAACTACAGCAAACATCCAAACAATGGCATGAAAAATTTGACCATACAAGGTTGTCAAATGGTTTCAAAATTAATGAATTTGACAAATATATATATATATATATATATTAAGGACACTCCAAATAAAATTGTCATTGTTTGCTTATATATGGATGACATGTTAATAATGAGTAACGATATTGCTATCATAAATGCTACTAAGCATATACTTGCTAGTAAGTTTGATATGAAAGACCTAGAGGTTGCTGACTTAATATTAGGAATTAAGATTCACAAAACTCCTCTAGGTCTAGCATTGTGTCAATCTCATTATATCAAAATGGTAGAAGAAAAATTAAAGTACTTAAACTACAAAAGTGCAATATCCCTAATTGATATGAACCTTGATCTTGCTGAGAATAAAGGTGAAAGTCAGTCTCAATTGGATTATGCTAGAGTTTTGGGAAGTTTGATGTACATCATGTTGTATGCGACTAGACATAGCTTGTGCTCTAAGTAAATTAAGTGGGTACAAAAGTTATTCCGATCAAAATCATTAGTTGGCAATGAAATGAGTTTTGAGGTATCTAAATCACACTCAAAATATCACGTCTCAAGAAGGTACCCTAGACGTAACCGACACTCAGAGACTAATGCTAGTCCCCAAGCAAACTACTTGGACTCATCACATCTATTCATTCATACATTCTACTAATCAGCGAAAGAATAAAAAGAAGCAAATGGGCCCATCTCCTCAAATCTCAGAAAGAATATTAAAATAAAAGCTTGCAGAAAAGAAATTAGCTCATAGTTTTATCCATCAACAATCTGACTCTAGTCTATGAAGCTTCTATCACTATTAGGTGGTGCCAATGACAGACCCATGGCTACCTCAATCAAAATAAAAGCTAATCAATAACTAGCTCTAAAGCAAGATGAAAATAATATAGGATTCCTTCGAAGTAAGGGAGGCTCACCAATCCATTGAACGTCTAATGATCCTCAATGAAGAGTTTTCTGATGATCTCGATCCCATATATCTACATCATGAAATGATGCAGTCCTAGAGGGGGACATCAGTACGTGAAATATACTGGTATGTAAAATAGCTAAATAAAATCAAAACAGGTAGAATAGTATGGAAATAACATCAACTTATCTCAAAAGAATCAACTCATCTCAATTCAGTAAAATATGCAAGTTTAAAGCAAATCATATTTTTCGAATATACATTTGAAAAGAAAGAATGATTCTGTTAGAAACCTCATACTCTATCAATGTTGCTTGGGAGTTTCTCTTAACCGATATCTGTCCTGTCGCGCCACCTTTAAGTTAGGTGGGGCACAACGAATAGACATCATTTCCATGCCTGTCCTAAACTTGCCACGATAAAGGATGTAGTCTGTTTATCTCTCTCTTACTTGGATCCAATGAGAATTGTCCAACTATTGGAACAAGAGTCGCCAGAAGTATTGTACGACTATTCTACGCTGGCACATGCAGTTCTGGGATGACACTTCTTACCCAACTCGGTGTTCAATAATATTCCCAAGACTAAAATATGCACCATTATCTATCAAATCTATCTTCTTTAAACTCATGTCATCTATCTTCATTATCTATCAATAAAACTATTATGAAAAGTATATTTACATTGCTATCATTACGTTCTCAAAATATCATTTAGACTCAATGCTCAATCCTATCTATCAATGAAACTATTATGAAAAGTATATTTATATTGCCATTATTATGTTCTTAAAATACCATTTAGACTAAATGCTCAATCCAATTAAACTCATTAGAATATCAATTATTTTCAAATAAAAGATAATACTCATATTTCAAAATAATCTCTATATACTATCAAAACTCTCTCTGAAATTACTGTTCATCCTCAAAAGTCATATTCATGAAAACTCAAGAACATATGCTACAAGAAATCATCTGTAGGAATCTCATTAATATTGTAGAAACTTAAATCAAGAATCAATTCAAGATAATACTTCAAGAAAACAAGTGTATAGACTCAAGAAACTTTCAATTCTCATCTACAACCATGTATGGGACACATGGAAAAATAATCCCATACTTTTAGTTTAGCCTTACATACCTAGGATGATGCTTTAATGGTCAATCTTTAAGAATCCTCTTTGAATTTTCCCCAATCAAGCTTCTCCCATCTCATCTCTCAAGCCCTAATCTTTCAATTGTTTAAAAAAGGACTTAGAGTAAGGTTTAAGACCCTATTTATGCTTCAAAACGACTTAAGTTGATAGTGATTTGCATTTAGAAGGGGTTGAAAATTGACCGGAATGCTCCTCAAATTAAAAGAAAAAATTTTACCTTCGGAATACCTAGTCTGCGATGCGGACTATGCACGCACTATTTTATTTTCTGACTGAAAACTCAAAACGAGTTGAAAAAACTATTTTGCAATGAAATACATATAAAATGCATTTCATGAATGCGATTTATGTGTAATTTTTCATAAATTGCTTTCTGATCAATTTCTTCCAATTTTTGTTGAAAAATTAAAACAAAAAATATAAGTGTAGGTCCGCGTCCCAGGTGCTTCGCGCCTCGGGCGTACACTAACATTATTTTGAAATTAATTAGCAAAAATTATTTTTTGATTCTTTTTCTCTAAAATTGGATCGAGGCTATTTTTTCCACCCAATATTTTGTGCTGATCGCAAATTCGGTGTCGGATTTGCCATTAGAGCTTTGAAAAATGCATTATGTGCACAATTAGTTTTAGGGGCATTTCAATAATTTTGTGAGGTATTAGATCATCCCCCCTTGGAATCATTCGTCCTCGAATGATGTGGAAAGGTAGATATCAAGGCACGAATAGACTTAGGATTCATCTTAACATTCACATTTATTAATCAATCTTTCGATCCTATCTCAATCAACAATCAACTCTAGTCGGACTCAAGAGTAGACAATCGACTAAAGAAAAGACAATCAATTTAGTTAAAGGTAAGGAAATTCCCTTCAATATTCTTATCGTGAGGCATGAATAATAATCAAGACTCATTTCAATGCTCAATCAATCAATCTGGGCAGTCACTCAGAATAGATAAATTGATTCAGATCAATAGTAGAGATACTCTTTTTGAATTTTCACCATCAAGCACGGACGGAAACATCGAGACCCAATCAATTCAAATCATTTGAACACCTCGACAATCAGCACTTCGAACTCAGAAAAGAAACCATCAGCTCTAATGGAGAATGAGAGCATTGATGCATAAGACTCTATGTACAACTCTCAAGCTTAGCACCTCATCTCAATTATGCTCCCTCTCATGGCACTATACTCCTTCAACTTAAGCTTATAGCTCTTACTCAAATTTCCATCTATCCACCTCCTCCTCTTCCATTCAAACCTATTTCTAAGCCTCAAAGTGTTATTCATGAGATGATCATATTCTTACAAGACTAATCCTCAATACTCAAGTCTAAACTTCCACAGGGGCTATCATTCAAAGATCCCTAGCCCTCTTCACTACCCTCATATCCTTACTAGGATTCCTCATCACGAAGTCTTCAATAGCCTATCATCAACACTTATATAATAACAACCATGTATCCAACCACTACAACTATGTCTTAGAATCTTCAAGCCTACTTAACACTTCTACCTCCACTATTTAATGAACTCTCACTCAAAATCACACTTATATACTCTTACCTATATATTGTACATCATGAGGTTTCACCTCTTTCCCTCTTCCTATCTCTATCCCTACACAATAGAAGTGTAACACTACTATCACAACAATGCTACATTCACTTCTCTTTATCTACCCCCACTCTTAGTCTACTACTATCAACACCATAATTTGGACCTAGAGGAACTCATTATCTTCCCCTTTGGCGAATCCTCAAACTACTACCTCTCATGCAAAATAAGCATGAATACTATCAAGAACTCAAATAATCAAATACTTGAATGTATATTCTCAAGAATAGACCTAGAACACAATATCTAGAATTTAAACTTTATCTCCAACATCATTATTAGGCATGAATACTATCAAGGACTTGCATACTCAAGTACAAAGAGGCTCAAAAGGAACATCAACTGAAGGATAGGAACTCAACTCCCTTATTACAATTCAGAAGCACAAATTCTCTCCCATCGCCCATAACTCGTCTACTATCATCAATACTTTTATCAAGACTGGAAAGCTGGATTACTCAAAGACCTTGGAACAAAAGATCATTAGCATGATTACAATTTCTCTCGTCTGTTAAGACTTATTCTGAGTTCATAGAACTATACGTAGTATAAAACTTAGGTCGCGTCTCATTTAACATAGGAGTGCAAGCACTCAAAAATCAATGGGATAAGATCAAAATAAATGAATGACTTCATCATTTTTCATCCTCCCAACTCGAATAACAATCAATAAGTGGTATATGGGACTAGGCCGCAGATGTGGTAGTCACATACCAAATGTGAAAAGTGTATCACCTCAATGGAAGAATAAGGAATGTATGATATGAGAAGAATTGATGTCTCATCTCGATCAACCCATCTCCATCAAACTCAAGGTCTACTTCGGCCTACCGCTTCGTCATCTCCCCTTTAACTCTCAAGCTCATCTCTTTAAATTTGGAAATCAATTTCCCCTACTAGGTTGTAAGCATATACCTCCATTCGATCACGAAATCACTACCCATAAGGATATCTTAAACTCTTCTGTTAGGCTATATATATATAACTAGCCGCTCAGATCCTTTTTAACAATATCACTCTTAACTCCTTTCCTGTGTCTATGGGAACCTCTCTATATTTGCTATTCTTGTGGTGTGCCTAACCACTTTCCACATCTCTTGCAATCTAACCTCTTCTTTTGCCTGCTAACACTCAACTTCTATGTTCTCATAAACCCATCTGTATAAGACTTAGACTATAATGGAAAAATTCTTATCATCTATCCATAAACTTCAATCAACTTAGTTGCTCGGGATGACAGAAAATGCCTACCTTTACTCATTTCACATTAAATTCAAAGATATTATCTAGACTCTTATAGCAGTCATGACTTAGAGCTTTACACATCTTTACACAATCATAGATACACATCTCAATTCTTTTCTTATCTATTGAGTTATCCTCGTTTCACTAATCTCACCTAAGGGGCACTTATACCCTACCCATAGCATCACTTTCCTTATAAATTAACATCTCCAATTAAGACTATCACTCTCACGATACTATCTCCTCGTTCATACTACTCCTCAAAATTCAAACTTAGGTTCTAGTACTAACATGTGCATCTATCACACACCTCTTTAATGCTAACTTACAACTAATAGATAAATAATTAGGGAATATATCCCACTAAAATCTCTTAGCTAGTATTCAATCAACACATCCCTTCCCTACAATGCCTTACCACTCACCTATTCATTCATATCTCCTTATCTGACTAAGCTCATAACTTGATGAGTCATATGAACTCTCACTCGCAATCATAAGCCTAAGTTAGGTCTATCACCTTAAAACACTTTTTCCCCTTATTCAAGACCCACACTTCACCGTCAATAGAATAAATACTACAATATATCAACATACACTTCCTCCTAGTTTGGGCACGTTCTAACACATTCTGACACTAAGTCTCTCTCTATACCTCATCCTGACAATCATAGGGTACTCACTACCCTTTCGTCAAAACTTATGGCAATCGACTCATCACCCCATCATATACCTAGTAGATACATAACTCTAACTACAAGCCTTAGTCATCTATCACTCTTTTTATCTCATTAGTTTCTTTCCATCATCATCCTTCAAACTCTAGGATGATTTAATTCTACTTAGGGTTGATAAGACCCCACGTCTGACTCTTAGATGGTAACATTAAACTCTTTAGAGACGTAAGTTCCTCTCTCATGGGTCACATCAAAAGTAAATTTTGAAAAAGAGGGTATGGATACATATAGAGCTAACTTAAATGCATGATTCATATGAGAAATAGGGCACTCTTTCGAGTCAATTAATTCACACAATAGTCAGCTTCTCTCAAGCCTAGTGCAGTCTTTCTACCATTCTAATTACTTTAGCGCAGAGGATCTCATCTGTAAGAGTTTGATAATTACTGTCTCTATCGCCTTGTGGAAGAGGCATCATCGAAAGTTTTAGAGTGATGCACGAATCATCGCAGATTTCTTAGAAAATAGCTCTATCGCACGATTCAAATTCTGAAAGAAGGAAAACTTTTCCTAATATCCAATAGCCTTCCTATTATGGATGTGGCACACTTTACACCAATAATAAAGACTCTACTAGACATGGTTTCATAGACTCCCTAGGACTCTTGAACTCTGTTCTCTGATACCAAGTTTGTCACGCCCCAAGAGGGTACCCTAGACGTAACCGGCACTCAGAGACTATTGCTAGTCCCCAAGAGAACCACTTAGCATCATCACATCTATTTATTCATACATTCTACTAATCAATAAAAGAATAAAAGAAAGTAAATGGACTCATCTCCTCAGATATTAGAAAGAATATTAAAATAAAAGCTAGTAGAAAAAAAACTAGCTCATAGTTTTATGTATCAACAATCTGACTTTAGCCTATGAAGCCTCTATCACTATTAGGTGGTGCCAATGATAGACCCATGACTACCTCAATTAAAATAAAAGCTAATCAATAACTAACTCTAAGGCAAGATGAAAATAATATAGGATTCCTCTGAAGTAAGGGAGGCTCACCAATCTACTAAACTTCCAATGATCCTCAACAAAGCGTCTGCTGATGATCTCGATCTCGTATATCTACATCATGAAACAATGCAGTCTTAGAGCGGGACATTAGTACATGGAATATACTGGTATGTAAAATAGCTGAATAAAACCAAAACAAATAGAATAGTATGAAAATAACCTCAACCCAACTCAAAAGACTCAACTCATCTCAATTCAGTAAAATATACAAGTTTAAAGCAAATCATGCTCTTTTGAATATACATTTGAAAAGAAAGAATGATTCTGTTAGAAACCTCATACTCTATTAATGTTTCTTGGGAGTTTCTTTTAACCGACATCTGTCTTGTCGCGCCATCTTTAAGTTAGGTGGGGCACAACGAATAGGCATCATTGCCACGCCCATCCTAAACTTGCCATGGTAAAGAATGCAGTCTGTCTATCTCTCTCTTACTTAGATCCAATGAGAATTGTCCAACTACTGGGACAAGAGTCGCCAGAACGTGCTGCACGACTATCCTACACTGGCACACATAGTTTTGGAGTGACACTCCTCACCCAACTCAGTGTTCAATAATGCTCCCAAAACTAAAACATGCACCATTATCTATCAAATCTATCTTCTTTAAACTCATGTCATCTATCTCTATTATCTATCAATGAAAGTATTATGAAAAGTATATTTACATTGCCATTATTATGTTCTCAAAATATCATTTAGACTCAATGCTCAATACCATTAAACCCATTAGAATATCAATTGTTTTCAAATAAAAGATAATACTCATATTTCAAAATAATCTTGTATACTATCAAAACTCTCTCTCAAATTATTGTTCATCTTCAAAAGTCATATTCATGAAAACTCAAGAACATATGCTACAAGAAATCATCAGTATTTAACATGCTTCATATGACTATCAAATCTTAGTTTTTAAAATAAAGCATAGAAACAACCATAGTCTTCAAGTAGGATTCATGTGAATGAAAACATGAACATATATCCAAAGAATTACTCAACTTCAAGAAGATTATACATAGGAAACTCATTAATATTGTAGAAATTTAAATCAAGAATCAACTCAACATAATACTTCAAGAAAACAAGTGTATAGACTCAAAAAACTTTTAATTCTCATCTAAGACCATCTATGGGACACATGGGAGAACAATCCCATGTTTTTAGTTTAGCCTTACATACCTAGGATGAAGCTTTAATGGTCGATCTTTAAGAATTCTCTTTGAATTTCCCCCAATCAAGCTTCTCTCATCTCATCTCTCAAGCTCTAATCTTTCAATTGTTTAGAAAAGGACTTAGAATATGGTTTAAGACCCTATTTATGCTTCAAAACAACTTAATTTGATCGTGATTTGAGTTTAGGAGGGGTTGAGAATTGACCGAAATGCCCCTCAAATTAAAAAAAAAAAAATTTCAACTTCGAAATGCCCAGTCGGCGACTGCGCGTGCACTAGTTTATTTTCTGACTGAAAACTCAAAATGGGTTGAAAAAATAATTTTGCTATGAAATACACATAAAACGCATTTCATGAATGCGATTTATGTGTAATTTTTCGTAAATTACTTTCTGATCGATTTCTTCCAATTTCTATTAAAAAATTAAAAAAATATAAGTGTAGCTCTACGTCCCAGGTGTGTCGCGCCTTGGACGCGCACCGACACTATTTCAGAATTAATTACCAAAAAATATTTTTTGATCCGGTTGCTCTAAAATTAGGTCGAGGCCATTTTCCCACTCAATTGTTCACGCTGATCGCAAATTCGGTCTCGAATTTCTTATAAGAGCTTTGAAAGATGCGTTATGCGCACGATTATATTTTAGGGGCATTTCGATAATTTTGTTGGGTGTTACACAAAACTTTGCTTCGCGTTACAACAAGTATCCAACACTTTTTAAAGGATTTACTGATGCAAACTAGATTACTGTGTCAACTGAAACTAAGTCCACAAGTGTATAAGTTTTTACTATTAATGGAGGATCACTATCGTGAAAATCATCCAAACAGATATGGATAGCTCGATCTATAATGAAGGTTGAGTTAATAGCCTTAGACAAGGCTGGTGAATAAGCTGAATGACTCTGAAATTTCTTAGAAGATATTTCATTTTGGCTCAAACCAATTACTCCTATATACATATATTATGATATGCAAGTGGTAATAGGAAGAGCTAGGAGCGTTATGTATAATGTTAAGTCCCAACACATACAATGAAGACACAATACCATTAAACAACTACTCTCTAGTAAAATTGTTATAATTGACTATGTAAAGTTAAAGGATAATGTGTCAGATCCATTTACAAAAGGCCTAACTAGAGAATGAGTTGAGAGATCATAAAAAAGAGTGGGACTATGATCGAATACAAATCATCGTGATGGTAACTCTACCTAAATGATTGGAGATCTCAAAATATAGGTTCAAAGAGATGAAATAAAGTCATTAATGACAGTTCAACATTGTCAAAATTATTATAAGGTCTATTCTCATGATGAGACATGTTTAGTAACAAAAATATGGTAATATGACCTTTTAATGGTTTGAAAGTTTGATACAGGGTATATCAAATAGTGTATTTATGAAATAACACATTTAGAAATAACCTATGTAAGTCCGAAGTGTAAGCCACTTCAAGGAGAATCCAATAAGGTCGGTTCTGAATGCACTTATGAACCAAGAAGTGTTCATGGCTGAAACGAATAAAACAATGATAACTAAAACCAGTTAAAGGGTTAGTTGTGTGACTTATGTTGTCTGGGTATACAACAAAGCTCTACGGTTTGAAGATATCAAGTCTATTAATTGATTGAGTATATCCGATATATGTTCACTATGAAAAGTTCAAAGGAAAACTTACTTATCCAAATGCAATTAATCTTTATTTACAGATCACACAAGCGTTACATGCATACAATTTAAACAATAGTCATTCCCCATTTATGTGGGGGATTGTTGGATTTAAATAGTAAGGTATGAATTGGGAAATGAAGATTGAAAGAATAAGAAAATATGGGGGGAACCAAATAAAGGAAAAATGAAGAGTCATTTCTCCCTTATTGGTTGAATAGAGGAAAAGTTTTGTTCTTATATTAGAAATCACTTCCTCTAACTCTTAAAGAGTCAAGTAAATGGGATCCCCTCGCGCCGTTGTCATCGTCGCTCGTTCGGCTATGACTATGGCTTTAGCAAGTGATTGATTGATAAATTTTTTAGACAAAATTTATTTAATTAATCTTAAGATTTTTCTTTTCTGATATTAATGTTAATGAATTATTAATTTATAAATTATTTATTAATTAAATTAATTTACAAATTATTTATTAATTAAGTTAATTCACAAAATTAATTAGTTTGACAATTTTTTAATTTTTGAGCTTAAAGTTCTTTAGAACAGACACCTTCATTCCCAAATGATACCATGCCTGTTATGAACAGATGAGACTATTCTGAATAGGTGAATTTGCACCCAGCATTGGTTATAAATAGAGACCCTTTCTGCACTTTTCAGACATCGAATTTTTTTTCTTTCGCATATATTTTCTTACAAATAAGATTTTAGTCTGTGTGTGAATCCATTGCTGATTTTTTGAGTTTGCTGAAATTACAAGAGTTTGAGGTACCACTACTTTTGTAAAAAATTATCTGTTTTATCCTTAGAGGAAATAATCCACAATCTCAGGTACAGTGAATGTTAAATTTCTTAAAGACACACACAATAAATTATATAAATTCAGATAGTTTTATATAATTTTGTTTCTTCCTTTACAATTGCTGCTACTGTTTTGAATACCTAAGGGGAAATAGTTATATCCATGCATCATCATTATAAAATAATGATACTTACAAGTTTTGTAAAATAAAAATACGAATGACAATTGAAAAAACTACAAAGAAAATATTCAAAGGGTTTATCTTATTTGAATCGATTCACATGGAACTATAAAAAAAAATTCTTAAGACTAAGTCCCTAGAAATGAAAATCATAAATTAAAATTTTAAAATGAAAAAGATAAAAAAATAAAAAAATAAACATAATATATTAAATTTATTTTTTTAAAATCCATATTTAAATAAAATAGTTGATCCCTTTCACACTGGGTGAGTGGATCTATCCCAAATTGGGCCATCTCAGTGGCTAATGAGGAATGTACCTTGGTACAATCCTATCCTATGTTAGCTATATAGTTTATGAGTTCAAGTAATTAATTTTACTCTCACTCATATCGGTGCTCAATACTACTCCCAAAACACTTTTATATAACTCATAATTAAATACTTGGAATTCTTAGAATCTATTTTCTCGGAACTTAGCCCAACTTACTATTTAGCTTCCTCATCTGAGTTTTTTAACTTGACTGAAAACTAATATCAACTCAAGTGATTCCAAAAATATGCTAGATTTCTTGGCTAATATGCAAGAATTAATTTTTAAAATGTACTTCTTGAACTTAGCTTTAAGGGTACTCATACTAGTCTTTTTTTTCTTGAAATAGTAACAAGATTTTCAAGAAACCTCAACAACAATGAATCTTGTTCATATATGAGTATAATTTTGATAACAAGACTTTAATTGAATAATGTAGAAACCAGGAATCATAATATTCATCAAGGGTCCATACGTACTATGGGAATTAACATACTTCACAAAAATCATGGGGATTTAATCTCAACTAGTATTTGAAAGTTCATGGGTGAAAACTAACTTCTATTCTTCAAGATATTCTTGAAAGTAATAGTTTTAGAGTGACTTTAAATACCTTGGAAAGAACTCTTGGTGAATTGAAGGAATTTTCTTGAAGGCCCTAACAGTTCTCGATTTTACACTTGAAGTTCCTGGGAGGCTTTTTCTTCCTTGAACGAATGAATGTGAAAAAGAATATGTTTTTGGTACTTAAATTCGCCTTAAACTGACTAGTTTAGGATTAGGAGATGTAGAAAAGGTCGAAATTGCCCATCCCCATTAAAAGAGAAAAAACTGCTCGAAATTACACTAGCGCGCACCGCACACTAGTGTTAATTTCCAGTTTTTTGTGCAAATTCCAACTTTTCGTCAAATTACAAAAAAAAAACAAAGTGTGATTCCACGTCCCTAGCACGTCGCAAAAGGAACACGAAAACCTCATCATTTTGAAATTCTTTGAAAAGAATAATGCAAGTTTTTTAACATTAAAGTCGAGTCGAGATAATTTTCCAACTCAGTTTTTCACACTGATCACAAATTTGGTCTCAAAATTGCAAACAAAGCATGGAAAGACATATCACACGCAAGGTCAATTCTAGGGGTATTTTGGTCTTTTCACCAAGATGTCACAATATCTCCCCCTTGGGATCATTCATCCTCGAATAATAACGGTATAAAAAATTTAGCTCAAGACAACAAGATTTCCACACCTTAAACTAACATAAGTCTTAGGTATGTAACTTTACCTTCAAGGTCCTCATTTAGGCCAACGAACAAGTGCAGATACTTGGCCTTCATGTCTTCTTTTGCTTCCCACGTGGCTTCTTCCATGAATTGGTTTCTGCATAATACTTTCACCGAATCTATCTCCTTAGTCCTCAACTTGCGAACTTGTCGATCTAATATTTGTACTAGGATCTCTTCATATGGAAAGTTATCATTAATTCCCATACTTTCAACTAGAACAACTAGAGAGGGATCTCCTAAGTATTTCTTAAGCAAGGAAATATGAAATACCAGATGTATAACACTTAATTCTGTTGGTAACTCTAACTCATAAGCAACACCACCCACTCTTCTTAGGATTTGATAAGGCCCAATATATCATGGGTTGAGCTTTCCCTTCTTCTCGAATCTCATAACTCCCTTTATTGGAGTTACCTTCAAGTACACCCAATCGCCTACCTCAAACTTCAAGTCCCTTCTTCTAACATCCGTGTAGGACTTTTTATCGGCTCTGAGCTATCTTGAGCTGCTCCCGGATAACCTTTACTTTTTTCATAGCCTGATGGACTAGATCAGGTCCTATCAATCTTGCCTCACCAACTTCAAACCACCTTATCAGTGATCTGCACCGTCTCCCATAAAGAGCCTCATACAGTGCCATTTATATGCTGGCCTAAAAGCTATCATTATAAAAAAGCTCAATCAAAGGTAAATGATCATCTCAATTACCTTTAAAGTCTATCATGCATGCTCTCAACATATCTTTCAAGGCCTGTATAGTCTGCTCTACTTGCCCATCTGTCTATGGATGGAAAGTTGTGCTAAGATTCACCTTCGTACCAAGCCTCTTCTAAAAGGACTTCTAAAATTGTGTTGTAAACTGAGATCCTCTATCTGAAATAGTGGATATAAGGACCCTGTATAGCCTAACAATCTCCTTTAGATAGAGTCTGGCATAATCCGCAGCTGTATTAGTAGTCTTGACAGGTAGAAAGTGAGCTGACTTGGTCATTCTATCTACTATGACCCATATCGAATCATGCTGTCTATGGGATCGAGGTAAGCCTATTATGAAGTTCATGTTAATCATCTCCCACTTCTATTCTGGAATCTCTATGTTCTGGGCTACACCACAAGGCCTTTAGTGCTCTACCTTAACCTGCTAGCAATTTGGGCATCTAGACACAAACTTTGCACTATCCTTCTTCATACCACCCTACCAATAGACTTCTCGCAAATCTCTATACATCTTTGTTGCACTAGGGTGGATAAAGTATCTGGCATTATGAGCCTTAGCCAAGATCCTACCTCTAAGGTCGTCAGCACTTGACACATATAATCTGCCTTGGTATCTCAGGACACCATCTCCCTCTTTTGAGAATACCAATATTTTTTGCTTTTGAACATCTTCTTTCAATTGGAGAAGGATAGGATCCCTGTCTTATTTTTCTTTCACTTCTACCAAAAAGGATGACTCCAACCCATTTCTGACAATGGCCCCACTTTCATCAGAATCTTCAATCTGCACCCCCAAACGGGCTAATCTGTGAACCTCCTTAGCTATCTCTTTCTTTTCATCCTCAACATGAGTTATGCTCCCCATGGTCACCCTGCTAAGAGCATTAACAACTATATTAACTTTACCTAGATGATAGAGGATACTCATATCATAGTCTTTCAGTAGCTTCAACCATCTCATCTATCTCAGATTCAACTCCTTTTGGCCAAATACATACTGCAAGCTCTTGTGGTCCGTGAATACATGCACATGCCCACCATATAGATAGTGTCTCCAGAGTTTCAGAGTAAATACCACCACAGCAAGCTCAAGATCATGAATTGGGTAATTCTTCTCATGAATCTTAAGCTGTCTAGAGGCATATGCTATCACTTTGCCTCTGTGCATTAATACACAACCCAAGCCAACTCCGAAAGTATCACAATATACTATGAAATCATCAACTCCATCTGGTAGGGACAAGATTGAGGTTGTGTTCAGCCTAGTCTTCAACTCTTGGAAACTCTTCTTATAAGCTTCTAACCACTTCGAACTTAGTCTTCTTCTGAGTCAGCTTAGTCAAGGGAGCTGAGGTAGAAGAAAACCCCTCTACAAACTATCTGTAGTAACCTGCCAAGCCCAAGAAACTCCTTATCTCTATAGGAGTTGTGGGCCTTGGCCAATTCTTTATTGCCTCAATCTTTTGGGAATCGACTTAGATACCTTCCCCAGACATAAACGCCACAGATGCCAACCAGAACTCACACTTAGAAAATTTAACGTATAGTTGTTGATCCTTAAGGGTCTGTAGGGTAATTCTAAGTTGGTCTGCATGCTCTTCCTTGCTACAGGAGTAGATCAGGATATCATCTATGAACATAATGATGAACATATCTAGGTACGGCTTCAACATCCTTAGAGAGGGATCTCCTAAGTATTTCTTAAGCAAGGAAATATGAAATACCAGATGTATAACACTTAATTCTGTTGGTAACTCTAACTCATAAGCAACACCACCCACTCTTCTTAGGATTTGATAAGGCCCAATATATCATGGGTTGGGTCCTGAAAGCTGTCTTAGGAATGTCTCTCTCTCTAACTTTAAGCCGATGATACCCAGATCTGAGATCTATCTTGGAAAAGCAGGTAGCACCCTGAAGTTGGTCGAATAGATCATCAATTTTGTAAAGAGGATACTTGTTCTTAACGGTGACCTTGTTCAACTGATGGTGATCTATGCACATCTATAGAGAACTGTCCTTTTTATGCCCGAAAAGGACTGGATCACCCCAAGGTGAGACACTTGTTCTAATGAAATCCTTATCTAAGAGATCTTATAGCTGTAACTTTAACTCTTTTAGCTCCGAAGGAGCCATACGGTATGGAAGGATGAATATGGATTGAGTATTTGGAAGAGTGTCTATCTCAAAGTCTATCTCCCTATTAGGAGGGACTCTGGGAAGATCCTCAGAAAAGACTTCTGGGAACTCATTCACCACAGGGACAGACTAAAGATATGGTGTCGTGGCACGAGAATCCTGAACTCTGACTAGGTGGTATACACACCCTTTGGAAATTAACTTTCTGGATTTGAGATATGAGACAAACTTACCATTAGAAAAAACTGAGCTACCCCTCCACTCTAAGACTGGTTCATTAGGAAACTGAAATTTGACTACTCTAGTTCTGCAATCTATGGAGGCATACCTAGCATGAAGCCAATTCATACCTAAGATGACATCAAACTCTACCATGTCTAGCTCCACTAAATCAGCTACAATAGTCTCATGATAAATGGAAACTGGACAACCTCTATTGATTCTTTGGGCTAAGATAGACTCTCCAGTAGGAGTAGAAACACTGAAAGGCTCAAGAAGGCATTCTGGATTGACCCCAAACTTCACAGCTACATATGGGGTTATATAAGACAATGTGGCTCCTGGGTCTAATAATGCATAGACATCATAAGTAAAAATTTTAAGCATACCTGTGACCACATCTGGTAAGTTCTTCTGCTCCTGTCTGGTGCCCATGTCATACGAGCCGTTTGTGCCCTCGCTTGTTACTATTGTGGTGCCCCTGTGAGGTGGCTTACCCTGCGGTTCTGAAGAAACTGTCTGTGATCTCTTATCTCTCATATTTTGTTTCCCTATAGGGCAATCCTTCAAGAAGTAGCCCACCTAGCCACATTTGAAACAATCATTTGTGCCCATAAGGCACTTTCCGGGATGAAACCTACCACACTTACCACAAGTAGGATAACAGTTTGATCCTTGAGCTATGCTACCATGTGACTGGCTGCCCGAAAACCTGCAGTGTTGTGATCCCTGCTCATTCCTGACCCTCGGTGTAGGTGCACTAGCGGATGAAGGTTGTTAGAACCCGTACTTTGGTGCATTAGAACTATTATAAAATTTAGGACCAATGTGACATTATTGAAAAGTTTGGGACCTAAGTAGAATTTTTAAAACTTGGGATATAAGGACCCGTATGTCCTCAATGGGATCAATTAGGAAAAGTTTGGTGACCAAAGTATAATTTTTAAGACTTAGAGTCTTGAAGGAAATAAGTGTTGCCCCACCTAAATTGTGTTAGATCTTAATTGGTGCAAGTGTAGGGGTGAGGCCAAGACCTTGGCTATATATGTATGTGATAACACTTATCTTGATCCATTGTTTTATACTTCGAAAAATACAACATCAAGAACAAGAACATAAGGAGGTGCTCTCGGGTTACTGTAGCAAGAGAATCAAAATTTGCTTCTTTCGATTTCAAAATTATTTTGACGCTACAAACTATATATATTGAGTCCCCTAAGTAGCGTGAAGGTGTTATTTGGGCAAGAAAATGTCTTTTTGTTCAATTTTGGCAACCTTGTCTCAAGTGAAGGAGTGAAGTGATAACCCAAGAATCTATATCATATAAAGGGACATAAAGCTTGTATACACATTCTACCATATTGAAATGAAAGGGAATTATGAGAACTTGAATGTTGGAGATGAATTTAAGCATGGGCCATGTGGTATGTTTGTGTGTGCTATGTTGATATGTTATGTTGGAAGTCATGAATTGATGTTTAGTTAGAATAATATGAGTATTATGAGGTGAAGCAAGGATTTGGAAAACCATTCATATGTTATGTGTGATGTTTGGGCCGAATTGGCCTATGTATGTTGTATAGTGCTATGTTATGTTGAAATTGTGAGAGGAAATTATGAATGGATACCTAGTTGCTATATTATGCTCATTATAGTATGAAAGAATGGAAGAAAACCATCTAAATCTGTAAGCAAGTATGCTATCCAATTTTTGGTAAATATGATTATATAATGATACTTAGTGTTATTATTGCTATAATGATGTTGGAAATGATTGTTGATGTTGTTGGGTTGCTGCTGTTATTGTTATTGATTAATTTGAGCCAAGGCGATTCTCGGGGCAGCCTATGTTGTAGGGGAAGTGCTGCCGAAATTTTTATAAAATTGAGGGCAAATCTAGAATTTAAGGCCCAAAAAGGCGTATAGCTAATCATGTGGCATTATTGTGATTTGTTTATAGACATTAGACATCCAGAAGTATAAGTTGGATCGACTTTGCATTCAGACTAGTTTGGAGAAGGAATTGAGGTATGTAAAGCTATTCTAGTTCTATGGGCATGACTTAGTAAAATATAGGTTACGATTCGAACTCTATTTTCGCAATCCGAGCTTGTGTACCATCTGTATTTGTTCCTTGGCACTCTTATGCTAATTTTGCCAGAATATTGACTCTTATGCTTTTAAAGTTTGTAAATTGCAAGATTATGGAAAATTTGATAAGTTTTGAAGGAATTTATTCTTATTTGATTTTTAAACTTCAAATGTCCGTAACTTTTGAAAGAAAGTTTGGATTGCCTCGAAAACCATTTTGTAATTTCTCGTAGGAATTTGTATGACCTAGGATAAGTATGTAAAGCATTCCACTCTTTTGCATGACTTAGGTAAACGTAGATAATAATATGAGTCTCGAAAAAAAGTTCCCTTTCCTCGCGATTTGGGCTTAAGTATGACTTATGTTCGTTTCTTGGCATTTTCATGGAAATTAGTCAATTAGAGACTTTTGTTTATGTATGATCCTTCTTTTCTTCGTAACCCTGTAGTTTCAGTTTTAGAGCTCTCAGATCCAGCTAAATCAATCAAGTTCTGTGGGATAAAACAAATTGATATTAGATGCTAACATTCAACAGTTAGTATTTCCAATGCTAAACAACTGGAACCAGAAACCATACAAGTTGTGAGGAGATCACTCCATCATATTCATCGCCACGAGCACTATTTTCAATCATCTGCATAATGTGCAATGAAGGGATAACCGTCAAACTTGACTAATAAATAATAACCACCAGTTACTAGTAGTAAGAACTTAAACTATAAGGAACAGGAAGTTGTGACACAAATTAATCATAGCCCATTCAAGGGAACACAACAAACCATTCCAGCTAATATTAAAAGTATCAATATTCTCAATGCACTTGGTAGCTCTAAAATGTTGCAGTTGTCTTTAGAAGACCTCTTAAACATAATGAGAAACAACAATGGTAAATCCTCAAAAACTAGTGTTCGAACCCAATAACTTGAATACCAAAACATTTAAGCCTTCAGCTGACCCACCAATGTGACATTATTGAAAAAATTAGTGTTCGAACCCAATAACTTGAATACCAAAACATTTAAGCCTTCAGCTGACCCAAAAACTGATATTTAATGTTGGATGAGGGGTTTAAACTCATGCTCACTTATGTGCACTAGATAAGTAGAATTTCAGTTCAAACAAAAATGTAGAAGAGTGAACATCCTGATCCATTAACCAAGGTGAATATTGTGTGACTGCAGCTACTAAACAGATTGAAATTATTTGAACCAATATGGCAGTGCTCTGCAACAGTAAGAATGTAATCAGCATCAAGATCCACAAAAGCTTGCCTGTGAATAAATGTGATTTTCAGACAAATAACAAGAACAGATTCAACAGTTACCTTCCCCAGCAGCAATAAACGAAAGAATATGCCCAGGTGACAAAACAACCTCCTCCTTAATACCTTTAACATAAGTACTCTGTATATATTGTAAGAATAAAAGAATCAAGAACCATACAACAACATTACAATCTTGAACTATGATAGGGAAGCTTGACTTCCTATTTTCTAGTAGAACAATTATATGCTAAAAACACCACTTGCAATGGTGGTCACTGGTGGGTATGCTAAGTTTTGATACTTCTGGTGATAAAAAGAATGCTAGGTTTTGTTTATATTGACTGGGCTTTTGATATGTTGGCATTATACTGGGCGCGATTCGATAATTCAAGCGGTCTTGGACATATCCTTACTGGGCGCGATTCGATAATCTGAGCGGTCCAGGATGTATCCTTAGTGGGCACGACTCGATAATCCGAGCGGTCCAGGACATATTCTTAGTGGGCGCGATTCAATAATTTGAGCAGCTCAACTTTTGCACTATGCCATTTCTATATTAGGATTTGTGAGTATAGGGATACCTGGCTCACTTATCCTACGTTTGATATGTGATGGGGATTCAGAGATTTGAAACTTACTGGTGCTATGTCGTGTTAGGGCGCCATCGATAGGCGGGCGTCCCTATTCCCTCTGTCCTATGCATATTATATTTTGGGAAAAGTAAACGTTTTGTGATTTTGGATATACACACTATGTTTTGAAAAGTAAGTGCTCTGATTTCGGTTATGTTTCGGATTACTATAATTTTGCTTCAATTATTACTCTAATTTTATATTCTATACATTCTGCTTTACATACTCGGTACATATTTCGTACTGACCCCCTGTGCTTCGGGGGCTGCATTTTCATACCCGCAGGTACCAACGTACAGGTTAGTGACCCATCAGCTTAGGACCTTTGTCTGCTATTTGAAGTGCTCCTCTACTCCGGAGCCCACTTTTGCTATACATGCGTATTTTTTTGTTATTTAGCACTATGTACATGTAAGCATCCGTTCAGGCGTACGACGGGGCCCTGTCCCGTCCTATGGTTCTGTCAGTTTGTTAGAGGTCTGTAGATACATACACTAGTGGGTTGTGCCCAGTTTGTCTAATTTGACCTGCGTAGTATGTTTGGTATATTTCATAGGCGGTTTTACCCGCCATGGCGGCCTTATCGGCCCATATTTGCGCATATGATATTCTGTTGGATCTGTTAGACTCTGTTGGTATCTTCTGACATGCAGGTCATTCTTGATATAAGTAAGTCTATCCCAAAAATTTTCCTTAAGATTTGTACACGTGTTTAATAGGATTTGCGACTGGTTTGATATTTGTGCCAGCATAAGACATCTGTTTGGAATCTATCTTTGAGATTGCGTCTGGGTGCCCAAGTCGGGCACTAGTCGCGGCCCACGGGGTTGGGTCGTGACAAAGGTGCTGGTCCAGATGTCTTAGGATGGAAAGATAAGTGACCTCCACCCCTCCAGTCCCTCTCTTGCCTGTCTCCTGGCCTGATGTCTTGGCCCTCTTCCTCCTAAAATCCTCCCTATTCTATATCTTCTCCTCCTCTACCTGCTGAACATATGTCATCAAATGGGCTATATCCATATCCCCAATCAACATCGCATTTCTGCCCTCTCTCCTAGTTATTCGAGAGAGCCTGAACACGAAGAAATCCATCCTAGTATGCATATCTGCCACCATAGCTGGAGCATAATGGGACAACTGAGTAAACTTGAGGTTGTACTCCCGTACACTCATATTCTCCTGCTTTAGATTTAGAAATTCCCTTAGCTTGCCTCATCTCTTTGAGAAAGTACTGTCCCAAAAAGGCCTCCTCAAACACCACCCAACTAATAGTTGGGGCCCCATCTGCTTTGCTTAGCCTCATCTCTCTGGGAAAGTATTGTCCCAAAAAGGCCTCCTCAAATACCGTCCAACTAATAGGTGATGCCCCATTTGCCTTGCTCCCTTTCCACTGATCAAACCAGAGTCTAGCTACCCCCTTGAGCTGGTAGGCAGCCAACTCAACCCTCTTAGCATCACCTATACGCATTACCTAAAACACCTTCTGGAGCTCCTCAATAAAGTTCTCAGGATCCTCCTTCACTAGCACAATATCACCTATACGCATCACCTGAAACACCTTCTAGAGCTCTTCAATAAAGTTTTCAGGATCCTCTTTCACATTGGACCCCGTGAATTCTAGTGGGTTCATCCTCAGAAACTCTCGAACCCTAGTGGTAACTGACCCATCATTTCTGCCATCTCTCTGGCGTCCTCCCTAGTGATCGCCTAAGCCAAAGTTTGGATGGCATGGCGAAGCTCAGCGTTGGAGATGTCTGCTTGCTATGGCTGCTCCACAAGCACAACTAGATCCCTAGGTTCCTCAGAATTCGATCAAGCTGGTTTGCATTTATCTGGGCTGGGCATCCTCTGCTCCTTACTAGTCTATTAGCTATGCGAAGAGGCATGATCTGAAAAACACGACATGAACGCACGAGTTAGAAGGGACTTCACAGAGATACACTCCGAAACACGAGATAAAGAATAACAATTAATGATGACACTTTCTAATGTCTTATAGCCTCCCTATTATAGATGTGGCGCGCTTTATACCCATAATACGGACTCTGCTAGACACGATTCCGTAGACTCCCTAGGACTTTTGAACTCTGTGCGCTGATACCAAATTTGTCATGCCCCGAGCCTACATTCTGGACATGGCCGGCACTCGAAAATTATTTTCTGATCG
>DF358686.1:58622-83649 GCA_000787875.1 Solanum virginianum
GATCGCAAATGAACCACTTGGCTTGGCTACTTACTCAGTGGGAGACTTAAACAATAGTGAAAAAGCTATAAAAGCTATAAAAGTAACAAGCTAACTCATGAATTATCTGCATACTGAATGTAAAAGTGCATAAGCAACAACTGACTAACTGAATCTAGAATACTGACACATAGTCTATGGAACCTCTACTAAAGCTGTTTGAAAGGACTACTGGGACAGACCCCAAGTAGCCAGAACAAAAAAAAAAGCTAAAATGAAACATAATAACTCAAGAGCCTCTGACTGAGAAGCGGCCTCACCAATTGACTGGAAGTTGTCTAGTCCTCAACGAAGGGGCTGCTGAGGAGCTCTGTCACCTGCATCTGCATCATAAAATGATACAGGTCCTAAGGACGTCAGTATGTGAAATGTACGACATGTAAGATGGCCAAAATAGTAACTCATGATACATAACATTTCTCAGAAAGGATATAAACATAACTCATAATAAAGTAACAATAATGATAAATACTTTATATGCAGAAAATAACATGTTGAAAACTGGTAATAAAAGATATGAACATATCTCATAATAAAGTAACAATGATGATAAATGCTTCGTACGCTGAAATTAACATGCTGAAAACTGGTAAGTACAATATATCTTTTAACTTGTGGAGTTTCTCTAACTGATAACCACCACTATGAGCTTCGTGGTGATACAACGTCTTACCCACACTACCAGAGTTGTCTTGTACTTTGCCAGGGTAGGGGGCGAAGAATTAAGGGAGTGAATCCATCCCAAATTGGGCCATCTCAGTGGCTAATGAGGAATGTACCTTAGTACAATCCTATCCTATACTGGCTACATAGTTTATGAGTTCAAGTAATTAATTCTACTCTCACTCATATTGGTGCTCAATACTACTCCCAAAACACTTTTATATAACTCATACTTAAAGACTTGGAATTCTTAAAATCTATTTTCTCGTGAACTTAGCCCAACTTACTACTTAGCTTTCTCATCTGAGTTCTTTAACTTGTTGAAAACTAATATCAACTCAAGTGATTCCAAAAATATGCTAGATTTCTTGGCTAATATGCAAGAATCAATTTTTAAAATGTACTTCTTGAACTTAGCTTTAAGGGTACTCATACTAGTCTTTTTTTTCTTGAAATAGTAACAAGATTTTCAAGAAACCTCAACAACAATGAATCTTGTTCATATATGAGTATAATTTTGATAATATGAAATAGTAACAAGATTTTCAAGAAACCTCAATAACAATGAATATTGTTCATATATGAGTATAATTTTGATAACAACACTTTAATTGAATAATGTAGAAACCAAGAATCATAATATTCATCAAGGATCCATACGTACTATGGGAATTAACATACTTCACAAAAATTACGAGGATTTAATCTCAACTAGTATTTGAAAGTTCATGGGTTAAAACTAACTTCTATCCTTAAAGATATTCTTGAAAATAATAGTTTTAGAGTGGCCTTACATACATTGGAAAGAACTCTTGGTGAATTGAAGGGATTTTCTTGAAGGTCCTAACCGTTCTTGATTTTACGCTTGAAGTTCCTGGGAGGCTTTTTCTTTCTTGAACGAATGAATGTGAAAAAGAATATGTTTTTGGACTTAAATTCGTATTAAACTGACTAGTTTAGGATTAGGGGGATATGGGAAAGGTCGAAATTGCCCATCCCCATTAAAAGAGACAACACTGCTCGAAATTACACTAGTGTGCATCGCGCACTAGTGTTAATTTTTAGTTTTTCGCAAATTCCATCTTTTCATCGAATTTTGGAAAACAACCAAAGTGTGATTTCAAGTCCCTAGCGCGTCGCGGAAGTAGCACGAAAACCTCATTGTTTTGAAAATTTTAGAAAAAAATAATTCAAGTTTTTTCGCGTTAAAGTCGAGTCAAGATCATTTTTTGATTCAGTTTTTCGCACTGATCGCAAATTCGATCTCGAATTTGCAATCGGGGCATGGGAAGACACGTTACGCGCAAGGTCAATTCTAGGGGTATTTTCGTCTTTTCATCGAGTATTACAACTTTTTCTTTTTCATTTTTCTTTTCTCCCTTTCTTCTTCCTTGAACTTCTGTTCCTTGTCACCTTCTCCATCCTCACTGATCGCCTAAGCCAAAGTCTTTTCTCCCTTTCTTCTTCCTTGAACTTCTGTTCCTTGTCACCTTCTCCATCCTCACTGCAATAACAATCAATCTTGTTGTAGCACCATTAATTCTGCGTCAATTATTTGTCAAATTACCATCAATTAATTTATGAAAATTATAACCATCAAATACTCAAAATATCATAAAATTATTTTTTTAATTATTCAATCAAAATTTCAAATTTGAATAATTATTTTCTTCAATTTCTTTTCCCAAATTAAGTATCCCAAAACTTCACTACTCCCAATTTCTGTTTTTAGGAGGAAAAAAGTCACAAAATATAATTTTAAAGAATAAGAAGAAAATCAAGATCGTCAAATTCATAGTTCCTTTAATTGTTTTGGGTGTTGTTGTTGGCATCCGCTTGTACACCAAACGGTCAGCTTGAAGATTGATTAATGGAGATTTCTAATAAGAATCAAAATCAGTGAGTCGTTAGAAGAGCAAAATACAAAAAAGAGAAGAGCTTTTTCGCCTTTAGTTAAATTCTAATATCTAGGAATAGTTGCAATTTTTTGAGTTCTGCGGTTGTGAGGATGATATTTTTTTTTCTTTGTTCCCATTTTAATAGTCTCTTTGCCATTTTTTAGTTTTAAATATATCAATCTAGAGAAAAAAATAATACCGTCATTTTTAAATAATGATTAAAAAGGAAAAAGAATAAAGGAAAAAAATGAAGGAGGACATGATAGAAGGCCAAGAAGACTCCAGCGGAAAATGAAGATATGATAATGATGGTACGGAAGATGGAACAAAAAAATTGGAAAAATAAAAGCTAATAAAGTTATTTAAAAAAAGGTTAATATGTCTTTTTCAAAATAAATCAAATTAGAAGTGTCACGTGTCATTTTTATATTGGTTTAGGACTATTTCAAAACTCCTTCACGCGCCCTTATGATGTGATAACACCACGTGCTTGAGAAATTGATTAAAAGCATGTATTTATTTTGAATTTAGATAGTTTTGTGGGGGTAATAAGACGCTCACAAAGTTAAAGTGTCTTTTTGAAAAATCAGGATAATTTCGATGGTGACTTTATGTCTTCTCTCTTTTTTTAATTAGATCTTTTTCTTTTTTCATAATAATCATCATCGAGATTAAATTGCTCACGTGACCATCAAAAGAGAAAAATAACATGATAAAGTCGAGAAGATTTTCTCAAAATAGCTATCATCAAAACTAAATAGTCCACCTAACTATAAAAAAACAAAGTCGACATAGATTCATTATTTTTAACGTCTCTAATTCAAAGATGATAAAATTGGAGTTTAAAAATGAAGTATTGAATGACATTTAATTGTGCCTACAAATTTAATTTATAATTAAATTTCAAAACAACCATGCTGATCCTAAGCTACTCTCATTTTCTTTTCTAATCTAATAGTAGATAAACATGTTAATTTTTTCTCCACCAAAATAATTAATAATGCAGATTCAAGGCTTGTTTTGAAATAATTATGACGGTTAGGTTTTAATAAAAAGCATGAAAAAAATATTTGGAATTGCTGGCAGTGGTAGGCACCGGTTCTTTATAATTAAATACTTAGATTGACATTTAAATAAAAAATTGAGAATATTTTTAGATTATAAAATAGAAGAAGAATGTTTATAAATCTATTTTCATAGATAAAAGATATTTATTTTAAAAAATATAATTTTAAAATTTTAAATTATATATCTAAATTGATCTTTAATTTCAAATCAATATGGTTTTTATATTCTTGTATACCCAAAAAGTAAATTTATCCCCAATAAATATTATAAATGAATTGAGGTAAAATAAAAATCATTCTCCTCGTGTTTTCTATATTTTTTTTTTCAAAAGGAAAAACGACTCATATGATATGAATTAAGATTTTATTTGGATACGTAATTTAAACTTTTCAAGTTATATTTTCTTCAATGATATATAATCTTGTAAGTTGTAAAAACTATTAATTTTTTTTTACTTCTTATGTAATCTTATAAAAAATAAATAAAATTATAGTTCACAAATAAAACATCAAAATACTTTAAAGTGTCACATTAATAAATGATATATTTTAAGGTATACAAATCAATCTGTTTTTTTTTTTTTTGGTTCTTTTCAAATTCATATTAGTTGTGTTTAGTATAATTGACTTGTTTACAAAATATATTCATTATAAAATGATAATGTATAAACTTACAAATATTTTTATATTTTTTAAGTATAAATTATTTCATCCATTACTCAAATTAATTAAATTTTTGAGGTAATGCATGCATATTAAAAAAAAATATTAAAAGACAAAATTTAAATCATACTTTCTGTTATTGTCCTTTGTGAAGTCATAAATATATAGTGTAATTTATATCATATAAAATATAAAACTTCAATAAATGAAAGGACAAATATAGAAAATGTTTCAAATATTCATCTTGAACTTTGAATAATTCAATTATTTTGAACATTGAAAAAAACTTCAAAAATTCAATTAATTTGAGACGAAGGGAGTATATTTTTTCTCAAAAATTATGGTAAAATCTAGGGGTGGCAAAATTAAGCCCAACCCATCCAATCCGCCCAATCCGTTGAAGGGTTAATAACCCCATTTAAAATTGAGTTGATATGCAACCCGAATTGACTTAAGAAAAATCTTGTTAAAATATCTTTAAAATATTTTTTTTAATTTAATATGTTTTATATAGTTATAATAAAGAAAAATATAATTTAATTAAGTACTAAAATATTAATAAAATAAGTAAAATTTAGTAAGAATTGAATCGAGTTGAGTCTTAACCCGCTCTATAACCCGTTAGTCAGCTCAAATTTAACTCAACCCCTCTAATTGCCACCCCTATAAATTCCAACCAAAAAGTCAAAAAAAAAAAAAGAAAAAGAAAAAGAAGGTGATGAGATTGTCCATTAATTTGAAATTATAAATTCTCTTCCATTTGGAATTTTGCAATTTGAGTCAAAATAGGAACACTACAATTTTTCGTGGCTTACATAAAGGTAGCCACTTTCCCATCATTCATTCCCTCCTTTCAGTTCTTACAATTTTTCGTGGCTTACATAAAGGTAGCCACTTTCCCATCATTCATTCCCTCCTTTCAGTTCTCACCTCTATCAAACACCACAACAATGGCGGCTGCTGCTACCACTCCATCTCCTCCATGTTTCTCCAAAACCCAATCTCCTTCTTCCTCCAAATCTTCATCCCTTCTTCCCAGATCTACCTTCCATTTCCACAGTAAACCCTCACCCATTCACCTTACCCACACCCACCATCATCGCCGTTTCACCGTCTCCAATGTCATACTATCAACAACGACGTCAACCAACGTCTCTGAACCTGAAACCTTCGTGTCCCGGTTCGCCGCTGATGAACCCAGAAAGGGGTGTGACGTTCTTGTGGAGGCGTTGGAAAGGGAAGGAGTTACGGATGTGTTTGCGTACCCAGGAGGTGCTTCAATGGAGATTCATCAGGCTTTGACTCGTTCGAAGATCATTCGTAATGTGCTGCCGCGACATGAGCAGGGTGGTGTGTTTGCTGCAGAGGGTTACGCGCGGGCCACCGGGTTCCCTGGTGTTTGTATTGCGACGTCCGGTCCTGGAGCGACAAATCTTGTTAGCGGACTGGCGGATGCTTTGTTGGATAGTATTCCGATTGTTGCTATTACGGGTCAAGTGCCGAGGAGGATGATTGGTACGGATGCGTTTCAGGAAACTCCTATTGTTGAGGTAACTAGATCGATTACGAAGCATAATTATCTTGTTATGGATGTAGAAGATATTCCTAGGATTGTGCGTGAGGCTTTTTTTCTAGCGAAATCGGGACGGCCGGGACCTGTTTTAATTGATGTTCCTAAGGATATTCAGCAGCAATTGGTGATTCCTAACTGGGATCAGCCAATGAGGTTGCCTGGTTACATGTCTAGGTTGCCAAAATTCCCTAATGAGATGCTTTTGGAACAAATTGTTAGGCTGATATCTGAGTCGAAGAAGCCTGTTTTGTATGTGGGTGGTGGGTGTTCGCAATCGAGTGAGGAGCTGAGACGATTTGTGGAGCTTACTGGTATTCCCGTGGCGAGTACTTTGATGGGTCTTGGAGCTTTTCCAACTGGGGATGAGCTGTCGCTTCAAATGTTGGGTATGCATGGGACTGTTTATGCGAATTATGCTGTGGATAGTAGTGATTTGTTGCTTGCATTTGGGGTGAGGTTTGATGATAGAGTTACTGGTAAATTGGAAGCTTTTGCTAGCCGAGCAAAAATTGTCCACATTGATATTGATTCGGCTGAAATTGGGAAGAACAAGCAACCTCATGTTTCAATTTGTGCAGATATCAAGTTGGCCTTACAGGGTTTGAATTCCATATTGGAGGATAAAGAAAGTATGCTGAAGTTGGATTTTTCTGCTTGGAGACAGGAATTAACAGAGCAGAAAGTGAAGTACCCATTGAATTACAAGACTTTTGGTGAAGCCATCCCTCCACAATATGCTATTCAGGTTCTAGATGAGTTAACTAATGGAAATGCCATTATTAGTACTGGTGTGGGGCAGCACCAGATGTGGGCTGCCCAATATTATAAGTACAAAAAGCCACGCCAATGGTTGACATCTGGTGGATTAGGAGCTATGGGATTTGGTTTGCCTGCTGCTATAGGTGCGGCTGTTGGAAGACCAGGTGAGATTGTGGTTGACATTGATGGTGATGGGAGTTTTATCATGAATGTGCAGGAGTTGGCAACAATTAAGGTGGAGAATCTCCCAGTTAAGATTATGTTACTGAATAATCAACACTTAGGAATGGTGGTTCAAAAATTATGGTAAAATCTAGGGGTGGCAAAATTAAGCCCAACCCATCCAATCCGCCCAATCCGTTGAAGGGTTAATAACCCCATTTAAAATTGAGCACACTTACCTGGGTGATCCTGCTAACGAGGAAGAGATCTTTCCTAATATGCTGAAATTTGCAGAGGCTTGTGGCGTACCTGCTGCAAGAGTGACACACAGGGATGATCTCAGAGCTGCCATTCAAAAGATGTTGGACACTCCTGGGCCATACTTGTTGGATGTGATTGTACCTCATCAGGAGCACGTTCTACCTATGATTCCCAGCGGTGGTGCTTTCAAAGATGTGATTACAGAGGGCGATGGAAGATGTTCCTATTGACTTTGAGAAGCTACATAACTAGTTCTAGGCATTGTATTATCTAAAATAAACTTCTATTAATCCAAACGTGTTCTATCTATTTTGTTTGCTTTTAGTCTTTGGCATGTGCTTATTGTTACTGTTGTACTATCCTTTACTTGGTTTTATGTTTACTTAAAAGTTTTGCATCATCTTGCGTTGGTCGAATGTGAAAGATTTCAGTTATTTTTCCTTCTCTATTGGCAGCGCCAATTCAGTATGCCTAAGATTAATTTCTAGTGGAGTAATTAAGTGCGATAAATTAGCTTGTCACATTCTTGGTCACTTGTAATCTGGTGCAGGTGTATGCAGATCATTCTCTTTAAGCTGTTTCATGCGTTCTGAAAGAGTTCATGTCAGTTGATGTTATTTTTCTAAGTACTTGATCCTGCTGCATAGAGCATGCGTAGAGATGTTGCTTACGTGAAGGGCATCGGGGAAAACACAAGAAACTCATTTTACATAGTTCTTTTCTTACTTTTTCTTAATCCGTGTTATTTTGCTGCACTTTTCAAGTCGTCGTAAATTTCACAACGTACTGTCTCATTGGTTCATTGAGAGATTTAAGGCTATACTCAGTATACCCCTTCTTTTCTCTTGTTCCATGCAAAACTTAAATCCTACAGCAGACTGTTCAAGATTTATAAAAAACTTGGCCCCCCTCTTTTTTTCTTTTTCTCAACAATGTCTGTTTCTCCATTGTAGAGACTCTGTCCTCTCTAGCCTTTTACTATACTGTGATTGACTTTTGGTCCATTTTCATTGAATAACAAAGCAGACTTCCAGATCATGTAGAGGTTAACATTCACTTTGTATTTGTTAATAAATAATTGATTATTAGCAGCCTAATGGTTACAGTGGTGTCCTTTATAACCCTCTGAGATAATTGGTTGTCTACTGAAGCAAGAGGCACTTATTTGGGTTATAAAAAGAAACATGCTGCGACATTTCTTCTGTGCTTCTTTTTCCCTTCATCCATTACTTCTTAGCCCCTTCATATGTTTTGTACACATTTGCTGTCTGACTTGCTTATTTACTGTCAGTTATTACACACTGGCTGAAGGAAGAATCTTGCACTGGAACAGCTTGCCCAATTTTTTTCAAGTTTTACAGCATTTCAATTTTCATTTTTATTGTGATAGGGTAGCAATATAACAATTAGTTAGGCTTTCTTGCAAGAATTCTAATAACTTTCAGTTTATTTAAAGGCTGATGCTGATCTTTCAGCAAAATCTCGTAAAGTTATAGCTGCTGCCTAGTCTAAGGGAGACATTGGTCAGAATATGGTTCAAGTAGGATTAGTTTAAGTGGTTATGGCTGGAAGTAGGTGTGATAACAGAGAAAAAGTGGAGCAGGTCGTTTGCCGACAGCTCCTTCCTTGATCGATGATGTGGAACTTGTTGAGTGTCAAAAGAATCCTTCATATCTGTATACTTGAAATCCGTTTCTTATTTATCGGTTCTTCTCTAGGTTCTACGAGAAGTTGGTGGTGATGTTGATAGACATTGGTCAGAATATGGTTCAAGTAGGATTAGTTTAAGTGGTTATGACTGGAAGTGGGTGTGATAACAGAGAAAAAGTGGAGCAGGTCATTTGCCGACAGCTCCTTCCTTGATCGATGACGTGGAACTTGTTGAGCGTCAAAAGAATCCTTCATATCTGTATACTTGAAATCCGTTTCTTATTTATCGGTTCTTTTCTAGGTTCTATGAGAAGTTGGTGGTGATGTTGATGCTTCAATAGAATTTCTAGTCGCAGAACAAGGATCTTCGGACCAGTAAATACAAATGATTACATTTCTTCTCTTGCAAGCACTTCACAAGGTAATGGCCAGTCAGTTCTTTTCCACTTGCTTTTAAAATAATTATGATGCCTATTCGTCTCGCTGAGATTGCAGCATGGTAAATTCTGGTTTTCATAATCATCAGGCTGTGTCCCAAGAACATGAAAAATAGAAACAGGAAGGCTTGTTATTCAACATGACTTGCTTACTTGTGTGAACCTGGTGGGTATTCAAATTTTAATGAATTTTATTTGAAAAAATATTGACTTTTGTCCAAATGGAAGTGGGTTGCCCAGGATTGACATTGAAACATCTTTGGTGACACATTCTTCCTTTGCCCCTTTTCCCGCTTTCTCTACTTCTATTGGTTTTGAGTTTTGATGCCCAGTCATCTTATCCAATTTGACTAATCTAGTTTAAGTTTATGGAGTTTGTAGCTAAGTGAGTATTACTCGGACTTAACTATAGGATTGGAAAAAATAGAAACTTTAATAATTGTGGTCGGAGAGGAACTTGTTTGGCACTTCAGATAGTAACTAATTCGAACAAACAGAACAGATTTCAGTACTGTGTATTATGTAAATGTAGTAAGAATTTTACATTACAGTGCTAGAAAACATTCATTTTACTTCATGCTTTGCTGGTTGACTTTCTTGACCTAATTGAAAAAGCGAAATCAAGTTTCCCTTTTCATTTTTTTTGGTGGTGTTGGTTCTTTTATCAGATATCTGTTCCACATCTTCCAACTGCTATGAGAAATCTGTCTGCATGAGAGGGAAGCTAACGTGCCTTCTTATATAGTGAGAGCTGTGTGATTTAGGTGGAAAGCTTATTCTCCTTTATACTCGGTAATGTTTGACGTGCAATCATATGCATAGTAGGAGGACTCAAAATACATTTTTTAATACCTCGGGTTCTAGATATGAAGATGATGTATTCTTTTTCATCTACTTGTCATTATTATCACATCTTTGTAATTAGTTGGATACTCTTTCTTGGTTCTCTTTGACAACAGTTCTCTCTCAGGGAAACCCATGCACTCATGCTTTGGTGCTCAGGGAGCTGGAATGTGTATTCTTAGCCCCAGCTCAGTAAAGGTGGCCCCTTTCCATGCACCAGTTACTCCAGTAATATTAGGGGCTTGCTGAGTTGGGAAGAAACACCTTTTAGCTACGAAATCCACTTTATGCTACAAGCATTTGGTCACGGAGCGAGAGAAAGATGACATAATTTTTTTTGTGCCCATTAATTGATAGGCAAGATACATTCCTATAAAAAAAATGTGAAGTATCTTTCTATTGCATCTATCGTGGACGGGGAGAACTGGTACAACTATACTTCTACTTTTGGTACCAGCACTTTGTCTTTTCACACTTTTCATTCATTTTCGGGTCTCCAGGAGAGCATGATAATTGATACCAAATCTGGAGACTCACCTTGTAAAAAAGGTTCTTCTGACTGTAGTGTAAAAGGAGCTTCTGATAAACATACCTTGCAGGAAGATGACAAGGTAAAACAACCTGAAACCTTTTGTATCTTTTAAATGTGTTGGTTTTCCCCTTGTGAACATATCTAATTGGAAACTTGACTTGGATTTTGTTATTTTTACACAATCAAAGCTTCATCTTCTTTTGATGCTCTAGAAAATTCCAAGAAATAAAGCCTGTCCTGTGGTTAAAAGATGAAATACTAGTCTTGCTGTGGATCAATTGCTGGAAAATATCCTATTGGGAATGCAGGCCATGTCAAAGATCACCTATGTTTTTGTTTATTCCTGAGTGTTTTTGAAGTTTACTTTGTTAATCCTTTTTTGCGGTAACATTTTTTCTGCAGCTGAATGCCTTTAGCTTGTTGTAACTTGTGGGATGCTTTCTGCTTGTTCTATGTATGTGCTTATCTTTTTCAACTATGCATATGTTTGCACTAGAATGTATTTGCAATAGTCTAAAAGGATATCTTGGAGAGCTTTCGATATGAAAATTTTGGAAACTCTGTTGTCTAAGTTCATTCATACATGGAGGATATATTTTGGTTGTGAATTGTAAATAAGGCTTCTAGAACAGCCCCTCTGTGCTAAAGATGTAGTAGTGGATTTGTGGGCTCTCAATGAAGTTTGACAGCAAAAGTTTGACAATTCTAGCAATAAAGCTAAGAAACCTGTATCATCTTTCCACCTATTTTCTTTTGGATTAAATAAAAAATCCTCTATATAATGTTGGGTTTGAAGTCAAAATAATCGATTGCACTCTTCTGTTTCCTAACTAACTTAATGTTCTGGCCACTTATACTTCCAATTCTCTTCATTTTCTCATGCAATGGTATCTTTTTTCAGCAACCATACAATTGATTATGGAAAGCGTCGGAGAGACAAGAAGCAAGGAAAGAAAGTTCCACCTGTCAATGTTATAACTTTAAAACAATCTGATGCAAGGCCACCTGACATAGGCACGCTTTGTATATAGTCAGCATTTGAGGTACTTTCTGACTATAATTTGTTCTATCCTGCCCTATTGTTTTGTCGTTTTTTTTATCTCTGGGGCCACTGATCCGGATTTTGCAAATAGCGTGGATCGTGAAACCTCGTCTTGTATACTGTTGGTCAATTAATGCATAATTATGGGAATAGAGGACTCATAGCAGATCCTGGTACTAACCTTGGTTGCTGGAGCTTCTCTATATCGAATGGGAGGGAGGTGGGGGGAGAGGAAAACCTGATAAAGAGTTGGGAAAGGATATTCCTTCCATGGAAGGAAGTTAGAAAAGGGGGAAGGCAAGGGCACTAAATAGGGGGAGGGGGGAACGTTTGTTGAAGAGGCACAGTGGAGCATGACAAGGGAGGGAAGCAGATATGGTGGAGGAGGTGATGATTTCTGGTTGAATGGGAAGGGAGATAAGAGTGATAGTAGGAAGATATTGATGACTGCTTGTTGGGGGAGAGGGCTTGAGTGCACAGGGACAGATTGAAAGTATAAGAAAAGCAGCGAGTAGAAATGCAAAATGTTTTGTTAATCCTGTTATATGTAAGAAACTGTCATTTCATGTCCTTGTAAGGTTAAGAAGCCCTCCTTTCTACATGTATTCATACCCTATCTCAAGAGAGAAGGGAAGTGAGGAAAAAGAAAGTTTTTATGAAGTGATGGAACAGTTTGAGCTGGTAAGAGTAGGGTTGACTGGGGAAGAGAAGGCTGTTATATGAACAAATGGCTTAAGTGTAGTGATTCTGATTGATCAGTAGGATTAATTGGTATGCTTTGTCTTGTAGCCTTGCACGTCGAAGATCTTGCAACATCAGCCTAGTTGGTGACAAGATGAATCGATATTATGAATTTGTCCAATTGGATATGGCTTATGACCGATGAGTAGTTAACAGCACCACAGCGGCATAAAGGCAATGCATTTCTTACATCAGTGTCACTGTTTGCACTATTGTGTTGATGATGACGATGTTGTTATACTGTGTTCCTTTCCTGAATATACAAAATAGTCTGTTCCTTCCCATGTATATTTTAGGAACACCTTTCCTAGAGCTGCAGGGTGAAGTCATTATTTGTTAAGTTGCAAGTCACTATTGTCCTCAGCTTTGAAAAACTATAAGTTAAGTTGGCTTGGTTTCTTGCCCAGGAAACCCTTTTGTTTTAAGAATAGTGCATTCAGGCCCCAAGGATTGGACCTCAAACCCCAGCAAAGCCAGTATTGACAATTCAATCTGTCCTTTTCATACCGTTCATGACAGGTTCGTTTGTAGCTCTTCACTCCAGCCCTAAATTTGTCTTTGGCGAACTGCAAATTGTCAACTTAACCTATCAATCATATTGGTTGGCTTGTTGACTGAGGGCTTGCGTGGAGGTGGCATTGCGACCACGGGCTTGGACACCAGTACAAATCCGGAAATAAGATAAGCAATCGATCTGGCACTGCAGCAAGCTCGTTAGCCTTGTGCTCCATAGTAATTGCATCTCAACATTCTTTCTCCGAATTTCATCATTTCCAGGTCATCCACCTTTATACACTTAGGGCATCGTAAGGACAAAAGAGGATCCATTGTTTTTGTTCCCTTTGTACTTCCTCTGTGCCCAATTAGAGCATACCGACAGATCCATCCCTTTGTACTTCCTCTATGCCGAATCCGAGCATACTGACACATCCATCTGAGCATCCTCATCTCCGCTACCTTCATCTTTTGAACATGTGTATTCTCGACTGGCCAAAAAAGTAAGTCTAGCCACCACTATGTAGAACTTACCTTTAAAGCCTTGGTAACACATTCTTCATTCATTAATCCATCAGTGGACCTCTTGAAATTGTGCTTTGATTAAACAAGTGCTAGGATATAATCTTGTTTGTTGGAATTCTTTCATTCTAATGATCCCTTTGAAATTGTAGCTTGTTTATTAATCTTGTTTGTTGGATGTATCAGGTCTGTACTCACTGTTTTTAAACAAATAATACCATGCAGGGGTAGCATTTTGTTGTCTTCAGTTGGTTTCATGCTTTTTCTTTATTTTGGGGCATAGTTGAAGCTCTAGAATAGATGCTTGCCACAAGCTTTTCCGAAAATGAAGGATATGCCTATTGAATTTAATCAGCTTTTGGCCCTTTCTGAGAATTTCAAGAAGGCCTTTGGAATAAGTTTGGTGGTGTCATGGATAATGCTCTCTACCCAATATTGTTAAGTGGTAGCATGGATTATATGAAGTATTATTTTTCTTTATTGAATCACGTCGTTGAAAGAATTTCATCACCATTGGGACCTGTAATCTCTTTCACATACTTGAATTGTAGAGGCCTGCATATTCTTGGATTTTCAGTTGTGTTGCTCACAAGTTTGGCACTTTTCTGATTTCCTGTATTGGAATTTCTTTCAATTCTTGGGATTAAGCTAAATAACGATTTATTATGGATTTCAAGGTGGTGGAATGGAGGTGATACATCAATATCATGTCTCGAGGAGGCAATTACTTTACTAGGGGAGGTAGAAGATCCCGATAGGATGGTTCCAAAGGCACTGTTTATAGCCATTATTTTAGTGGTTTCTTTATATCTTTTTTCACTTCTTGCAGCAAATGAGTTTTGGATTCAAATTTTGGTTAGTCGACTGATGATTCTGCCGAAATTAGGATGCTGATTGTGGCGAAATTGTGGATCCAGGTTGTTGCTACAAGGTCCAATATGGGGTTATTTGAAGCTGAAAAGAGCAGTTGTACCTTCAAGTTTCTCGTATTGAGTGAAATGGAAATGCTTCCTTCTATATTTGGTTCAATGTTCGACACATTTCCCATCTTTACATTTCATACTACCTTTAATGATTAAGCACTTGTAAATCTCAAGGCGTTTTTCATGATTTTCCGTAATGTATTCCAGAGTTATGTTTGCTCTTGCAAGTTGCACTTAGAATATTGCATGCTAAACAATTGTTATATGCATCTTTTCTTTTTTGCAGAGAGCATTAGCTTTGATCAGAAAGGTGTTTCTGATGAAGCATTTGTTAGACAGCAGACTCGTTGAGTCTAGAGAAAGTACAAGATTCTGAAACATTGGCAACAAAAACAGAAGATGTCTTTTCATCAGTTTGTACAATCATATCAGAAGAAATACATCAAAAGTTGAAACTAATTAAGATATACTATATCTGTTCTCCATCCATAGTCGCATCCATTTTTAGAAGTTTATCTGCTAAGCACAGAGAGAGGAGCTTCAGACAAGAAAAGACTATATAATATGTGATGCAGAAGAACTGAATTATCGTCTTTGTTTCTTTGTTTCAGGAATTATACCATCTTTGGTGCAGTTCTTAGGCATATTCTTCATACCAGAGTCCCCCAAATGGCTTGTGAGTGGAGTATAAACTATATTCCCCTTGCTACTCCTATAAAAGCTGTTATACAATTGTGTCCATGTTAGTCTTCATTTAGCATGTGTCTGTAAACTAGGATGGTGCAACATCTAGAGATTCAGCTTCTTAGGGGGTACCATTTCGATCATCTAACAGTCGAAGCAATGTCCAAGAGTGCTGACCAGATGATGATATCTGAGTTTTAACATCAATTCTATATGATGCATAAAATTTTGACTACTATTGTTTCATTTCATTTTCAGGCAGTAATGGCAATGTATGAACCATCTTTCAGTTGAGCTCTGTACATATAAATCCAAGAAAATAGTAACTTTACGAGTCTTTGTCCTTCATACTTTACTAATCTAGTCATATTTATAGTTTACTCTTCTAGTTGATACATTTGCTCAGGCCTGAGTATCACATATGTGCGCGTATCCTATCGTATAAAGTGACATTTCCTTTTAGTGGACTAATGAACTCTTGGCTTTCAAGTATTATTTAGGACACGAAGCCTTTTAAATTGTTCTTACTTGTTTAAAGAAAATGAGTCATGTTCGTACATGTGTGACATAGAAATTTCTATAGAAAAGGTATTCCATTTTCTTCAATTTCATGTTTTCTTTTGTATTGATTATAGAAATCATTAAATTGTCCAAACTTTTTCCATCGATTTTGGTCAAAGTATGCGAGACTGGTTGATCAAATCAAACACAAATTACACACCCACACCCAAACCTTCATCGTGTCGACATAGGTGCGACACCAAAAGTGAAGATTCTGAGCATCTTAGGATGTATTAACCTGTTCTTTCAGAACAAAATTAAGTTACGATATTGATTCAATAATTTGAAGCCTTCTGCCCTCGGGCTTTGATAAAATTTTGGTTGTGGAATAATCGAGTTTGGTTTAGAACGATCCTTCATTTGGCATCGGGGACCTTCGGATGCGATTTGACTTGACCCCCTCGATTTTTTTGAGAGTTAAATGATATGTTCAGCTGTTATACTTCTAGGATATATTATACGTTAATGGAGTAAATGATTTTTATACTGTCAATGTAATTTAACCTGTTGTGATGCATCATTTCACTTGCTATGTTTAATGATTAAGTGATGAAAGAGTATTTATTACTCCATCAGAAGAATCCTTGTCGGTAGTGTTATCTTAGTTAAACTCACGTTTCAGACACTGTATGTGATGATTGCGCTTTTGTCCAACAACTTTTGTATATCAATATTGTATAACAATATACATATTTACCTACCTTGTATACAACATTATACACATATTATAATTTTGTATATATTGTTATATAATGTTGCAATACGGAAATTGAGTTTCGTCTTCAACTTTGTTTTTCGACCAATAAAATTCCCAAGATCAATATTTATCAAACTCAACCAACCCACTATTTTGGATCCAAGTTACTGTAAGTTTTTTTTTTCCAATGATTTTTAATCCCATCCAGAAGAGTATCATCAATTGGGAGCCTCAAGTAATCCTTGGTTGTATACAATGTCTACACACCCAGTATACAACATTATACATTTACTATAATTTTGTATACAAAAATTGGATTTCATCTTCGATTTTGTTTTTCATCTGAAATGATTTTTCAAGTTCAATAATTATCAAACTGATATGACCATTCAATAATTTTGTCCTCTCTTTCTCGATCTGCTCACCTCTCTCCTCTCTCTCCCAATCTCGCTTGTCAGATATACAAATATATATGTATATCAGTTATGCGTATACAATTATTTCACAGATATACACATATAATTTGACAAATATAAATATACAATTCGGCTCTCTCGACTCTCTCTCAATCTCGCTCGCCTCTCTCCTCCCTCTCTCGATTTTCGCTCGCCTCTCTCCTATAATATGTAACTATAAATCGTAATTTTAACAAACTATAACTATTTTTTGCCTTATTATATTTTAAATATTCGCTCTTTTTAAAAAATCATCTAGAATATAGGTGAGTTTTGATAGCATTGTTGATCCAACTAATAGAAAGAGTAACTACGTCTATACATTATATGGTATAAAACTTTAGTATGGAACAAGAAAAAATTAGATAGTTTTTCTTATATGCCTAATCTTTGATGTACTATCTTATATGCCTAATCTTTGATGTACTAAGTTATCAATACTTGTACCAAATAACAAGTGATCTTTCTGTCTCAATTTATCTGGCATGTTTTTTTTATTCAATTCCCCCAAAAATGATATTTTTATTTATTTGACAAATATTTAATGATATTGTTGATATTTTATCCAAGTTGAATTTCACTTATTTGTCAAAAAGTTCACAAATGGAGTATTTTTTTAGAGGATAGTTTTGAAACCTTACAAAAACTTTTCATATTTCTTAAATATTGTATCTAATTAAATTGTATCACATAAATTGGGACAAAAAAATTATTTGATAAATCATTCATGTAATGCAATTTAACAAAGTTTTTATGGGAAACAGCAACATGAAATTATACTGTAGCCTGCTATATATGTTTTGACAAAATAGGGGTAACTATAGAGGCACCCAATTTTGGTAACAATCTCTTTGTTCCATAAAAAATAGGGATTAAATTTGCGTTTTTTATTTTTTCACATTAACTTTAGTTAATTGATACACGAATATTTTCGATTTAATTTTTAAATGTTAAGGTTAAATCGTCTGGTTTGATAATTTGAAAACTACTTTCAATTTCTCACATCATCTCACGACATAGTGATGCAATGAGGACTTTAATTAGTCTAAAGTGGAGAAATTTGATAGATAAGCTCACTAGCATTCAACAAAAGAATGACAGGTGGAATTTCACAAGTAGAGTCTGGGGAGGATAAAATGTATGTAGACTTTATTACTATCTCATAGAGATAGAAAAACTATTTTCGGAAAATCCTAGCTCGTCTCAAAATCAAACCCCATAATAAGTAAAAGATACTAGATATGAAAAAAAGGAAAAAAGAAAACAAAAAAGAAAAACAACTAATAATGAAAAGCACATGATAATACATAAATACGATCAAAGTAACAAATATAAGACGGATAATGACAACACAAGATATGTTTATCCTACTAACCTATTATATCACAAGACCAGACATTACTCTACCCATACTAGTTGTCTAACCTTTTATCTTAATATGCAACCTCCATTCCTTTCTATCTAAGGCCATATCACCGATGAGCTGAAATTTTATCATATCTCAAAAGAATGATAGGTAATTTTCTATTTTTCTTCCTTGTATGCCCAAATTTTTGTACTACATGCCAGATGTTCAACGAGTAATCAAAGTGCACACAACCTAATCGAACACAAAGACCATCCATCATACTGACACAAAGTAATTATGGAAATAAGAACATAATGTATTTAGCTTTCTATGTTTGACAAAAGATGTGCCCTTTGGTAATTTAGCCCTTGCATGCTCCATATCCCTGTATGTGGCTAAATATAGGTGGTTGTTGGCTATAGGACAGCTGCAGAGGCACCTAATTTTGGTAAGTTGCTTCAAATTAATCATAAATTGATATTTGACATTTAGTCCAATAGGTAGGCTGTAACAAATAAATGACTAGACTTATTTATTCTTTTTTTTGCATTTTCATGTGTAAACGATAACAACAACAATAACACATCTAGTGAAATGAGGGTAAAATGTACACAGATCTTACCACTACCTCATAGAAGTAGAGAGGTTATTTCCTGAGAACCCTCGTCTCAAAAACCCATAAGCAAAATAAACTAGATATGATAAAAAGTAAAAGAAAGGGAACAACAAAAAAAATAACTAATAAACAAAAACACATGACAATACGTAAATATGATATAATTAACACATAAACAACAAACAACACATATTATAAAACGATATCTTAGTTTTGCAATTAATGATAAAGTTTAAATTATGAGTTTATTTTTGATGCACTGTCAGTGTATACAATTTTTACACATCATATAATATTGATCTGTTATTACAGATTGCCATGAAGTATTTTTTAATAATATTTATTTATACTTAAAAAAATAAAACACAATTATTATTTTTCTCTTTCTTCTCTATTTTTCTCCGTTTCACCCTCTTTCTTCCTCTTTGGCAAATAATTCAAACTTTTTTATTGGCTTCTTTTACTATAATCTAACTATTTTTTTTCTTAATTAATCTACAAGCATATATGTCTATTTATAGATGAAAATGCAATTGTTATGTATTGGAAAAAGAATGCACAAAAGATTACATAGTGAAGGAGAAAGAAATGGATATATATGCTTGTAGTTAATTAAGAAAAAAGATAGTTTGATTGTAGTAGAAAAAGCCAATAAAAAAGTTTGAATTATTTGTCAAAGAGGAAGAAAGAGGGTGAAACGGGGAAAAGTAGAGAAGAAAGAGAAAAAATAATAATTGTGTTTTATTTTTTAAAGTATAGATAAATAAATAAATATTATTAAAAAATATTACTTGACAACCTGTAATAGCAGATCAATATTACCTGATGGTGTAAAAATTATATAGACTGACAATGCACCAAAAATATACTCTTAATAATAAGGCCTTATTTGGACGAACAATAAGAATTTTGTTCATATTTAATGCTCGAACTCGAAATCTCTAATAAAAAAATGATAAAAGAAATGAGCAGCCTCATCCTTTGTACTACATTGTTTGATGTTTGGTAGATGTGTACTGATTTGGCATGTATTTGTTTTTTTAGATTTTTAGTGTCAGTTGATGAGTTGTCCAACATTTTAATTTTTCTTAACAATATTATATTTATAATAAAGAGAATTATATTTGTCTTTGTGTTCTTAAAAATAAGATATATTTGTCGTTTATTTTTTTTTTCAACATATTTATCTTTTTCATCCTAATTTAAGACCATATAATTGACTTTATGGTCATATTCGCCCTTTCATTAAATTTACTAATCTATTTAAACTCTTGGAACACCATTATATTTATTAAAAAAGGATTATATTTGTATGTGTGTTCATACATATAAGATATATTTGTCTTTTTCATCCAAATTTAAGACTGTATCCTTTGTATTGTAAAAAGGATCATATTTAGCCATATGATATTAAATTTTCACGTCTTCAATATATTTGCCCTTTTCATTTGGCCGTATTTGCCCTTTTATTCTAAAAAAGGGTTGTATTTACCCATATCATGTTAAATTTTCATGTTTCATCTTAATTATGTGGTGCCTACATGATATAACTTTTTTTTCCCCATTGAATTTACTGACCCATTTAACCTCTTTTAACCTACCCATTCAATCCACTAAAAAAGTAAAGATAAAATTCACGTATATTCTGTCATTTTCAAATCTCACATGTGAGGCTATATAGGATTTTTTGTCATTGTTGTAGTCATATTTTTAGTGTACACCCGCTTAATCAACTTTCCTTTTGCAACATTAATATTTATATACTCGGAATAACGTATTATATATTTACCGTAAATAATGTATTAATCTTGTACAAAAATATTTAAAATGTATTTGTACACATTTTTACTGTATACAAAATTATATAATATGATACATGTATAAAAATTAGTTTCATATCCTATGAACTTCAACCATGACAATCCATTCAAAATGAATCAAATTTTCATAGAATATCTTCAAGTTTTAACCACAACTTCAAATGACATCTTTATCAAAATCCAATCATTAATTTGTCAAAAATATCAATAAATCCATAAGCATTTGAGATTTTTCAAGCTTCTAAAACCCCAATAATGAAGTTTCTAATTTTTTCTTAAACTTAGTTGTACAATATTTACATTTGTGATGATAAAAATGAATATAACAATCAATTACTCCATCCATTCACTTTTACTTGTCATTGCTTTATTTATTGAGGTCAAACTATATGAACTTTGACCAATATTTTAAGATGTATTTTTATTCCAATGACATTAATATGAAAAAAATTGCAAACTTATATCATTTTTGTATAGTTTTCAACTATCTAAATTTTAAAATTTAAATATTAAATTTAGCTACTTCAATTTGACAGTTGACCTCAAAAAGTGAAACAACAGGTAAACGTGAACAGAGGTTTCTAGGCATAAAAATGTGAATCACATGTACAAATCAACTTATTTCAAATAATTCAAGGTATTTTTCAACCCTTATCCTTAAAATATATGGCTTAATTTTCTCTCTATCAATCTTGCTCCATTTGGAAATGTCTCTAGCTACTCTCTTTCTTCGAAAATTGCATTTGCAATCTTTAAGAAGCAAATGGAAGATTGACACATGTGGTAGTTGATTTGTTGGACTTCCCATAAATAGGAATAAATAAATCAATCACCATACGTTTTTCTACTTTTTGATTGTTTATTTCTATTATTAGCAAATAAGTGGTCTTGATAGAAAGGTATGAAAATGCAACAAAATTTAGTAATGTTTGACAAGGTAATAACCTAAGATGACAAGACTTGTAAGAATCAACAAGTTTCTATACTAAGAAATTGGTAGGTTAAACTAAAGTTCTTCTCTTATCCATTTCATTGACTAAGAAGACCTCAATTTTGACATTACAATCTAGAAATAGATAAAAGTCATAAAGATGTAAAAAACCTCAATAATAGTATTATAAATATAGGTGGCAATTATATGTATTATAAGAAAGTTGCTTCCTTGGGAAAGAAACTTGAGAATGGTTCAAAGTGCATTGACTTTTCTTTCTTTAAGGATGATGATGATGACAAAACTTTCATATCAAATTTGTTTTTTCTGGATTGGGGAAAGAAGAATAAATAAAGATCTTATTGTTCTTAAATGTATTACTCCTAAGTATTAGAGCCTTTTATGATCACGTAAATTCTATTCTTTCTGCTTGAAGACATATCGTAAACTCTTGTGATTAGTGAAAATATCAATATGAATGGTATAGAGATAGTAATGCGAGATCTTCAAGACGAATACTAGTGCCGCCAACTCAAAGTCATGAGTCGATTAGTTCTTCTTGTGGTTCTTAAACTTCCTCGAGGCATAAGCTACAACCTTACCGTATTGAATTAGAGCACAACCAAGATCAAATCTTGAGACATCGCAATAAAAAACAAGTCCATTAGTTCCTTCTATTGGGGCCAATACTAGAGCAAATGCTATTTTCACTTTCTATTCCTGAAAACTTTTCTTGCAAGCATTAGACTACTGTAACTTTTCCTTAGAGGAGAAAATCCTCTACAAAAATTATGAAGTAACCAACCAAAACTAAGAAACTCCAAATGTGTGTCGAGGTCGTGGGTCTAGGGTCTACGTCAACTCTATAACACCTCCCAAAATTTCTCAACCAAAAAAGGTCAGGAAGAAATTTATTTCTACAGTAAATCGTGACTTTTTTTAACATCTACGATAATTCGTAAAATGATTTATGATCATAGATGGGGTTTCACAGAATTAAGATCTTGTAATGATTGACCCAGTCAACTTTTATGAGCTAAGTCTACGACCCATGAAATGTGCTCATGGTTCTCAAGTTTTGAGATCCAATCTCAGTACCTTTTCTATGAGTAAATAGGATGGTCCATGGAACTTTCTACGACCCGTAGATGATACTTCATAGATTTAACTCCTGGGTTGAGTCTCTGAGCATTCCACGAGTAGCATCTATGACACCTAATCCAATCCTTGACTCATAGATGGATTTCATTCTTTTTAAGCCCAAAAACATAGACTCAGTACTTTCAGTACGAACTAATAGAACGACCTGTAGACAGGTCTACGATCCGTAGATGGTGATCATAGACTCAAAGACATGAAACCCAAAAAAACCACAATAAGGGTTTTATGGCCTGTAGAACCATCTACGGATTGCAGATACTGTTCGTAGTTTGATTCGGCAGTTTTAATGAAGGGTGTATTTATTTTTTCTCCCACGTTTCTAATCAAAGTTTTGACATTTTGGGATTATTTTTGGTCCCTTATAAGTACTCGGGTGATCCTTTTTCTCATTAGTACTTAGAGTAGTTTGAGAGCAAGCTTGGAAAGGAGAAAAAACTTAGGATCAAGCATTTCATCAAAGTTCTTTGACCTTCAATTGAGATAGATATCAATCTTCCAGGAATGTAAGGGTATTCATAGTGTTGTATTGAGTTCGTCCACGCACCCAATATCTAAATTCCATTTCAATTGAGTATTAAGTTGAGTTTAACCTAGTTTCTTGAATTTCGATTGAGCTAATTCATATAAGTTTTATACATTCATATTATTATTTTTTTCTCTTATATCATTAAAAATGTTATTCATAGTTACTCTCTCATGAACCCTAATTGATTTGTTGTTCATGATTTTTACATGCATATTTTGAGTAAAGACGAATATATATATATATAGTGTGTGTGTGTGTATGTGTGTATTATTGAGTTTAAAAGATTGTGTTTTTTTAAGAAAGAATTTTGACGAGACGCGAATGACTTTTGAAGCATATTTTTAAATGAAAGAACATGATATTTGAAAAAGAGTTTTGGCAAGATGTAAATAGTTTTACATTTTAATCAAAGAACATGATGACGTGAAATAAGATTGAATTGATGAAAAAGGTCCAACAAGACTAGATGAGATAATTTTGAGTAGCTTACTCACTTGATAGATATGAACATAATAATTTAATTATAGGAGTAATTGAGAACCAAGTTGGGCAAGAATTTAAACCAACTCAAATCTCATAAACTACATAGCCCGCGTAGGATAGAGGTCATATCTCTTTTGTCCTAAAAGAAGACTTTTATATTGAATTTATTGACGTTAATATCCTTTACCCTAGCAAGGTATTGGATGGATGTGCCAACAACATCGCTTTGTTGTATCATCACTTGCTCATGGGTGGTGGTTATCGATTAGAGAAATATTATTTTACTGAGTGATATATTTATAGATGATTGTTGAAAACATTTTTATTTTAAAACTTACATATTTTATTGAGTTGAGTTGAGCTTTCTTATTGTCATTAGTGTATCTTGAGTATTATTTCATTCAACTATTTTACATACTATACATTCCATGGATAGATACCACTCAGTGCTATATCATTTTATGATGTAAATACAGATATTAGAGATCCTCAACCAATGATTCATTTAAAGATCTATTTGTTCTAGAGAAATGGTGAGACCTCCTTGCATTTAGATGAATTCTTTTTATTTTAATTTATTTTATTATTTAAGTAGTTCTTTGAGGTAGCCATGGGATATCATCATCTTCTTATGAGTTGATAGAGCCTTTATAGAATAAGATGATGTTAGATTTGAGCCTGTTTGTGAAAACTATTCTTACTGATAAAGAGTTATGATTTGAATTATATTTTGAGTTACTTTTGAAATCTATTCTTTCCATAATTGTGATGTTTAAGATCTCACATAAGTAGTTCTTTGATTCCATTGAGTCTTTCGCTAATTGAATGAGTGAATTGAGCCAAGTGGCTCACTTAGGACTAATAATGATTTCTAAGTGATGACCACATCTAAGCTACCCGTCCTTTAAGAGTGTGACAAATTTGGTATCAAAGCACAAGGTTCAAGAGTCCTAGGGTGTCTATAAAGTCATGGTTAGTAGAGTCTTGCTTGTGGGTGTGTCATTCGCCATGTTTATAATCAGGAGGCTACAAGACTTTAAGAATTATTTCACTTATTTGATATTCCGAGTTTGTGTGATAAGGTTTAACTCTATATGAGTCTTCTTCTAACTCATGCATTACGCATTTTCAGACCATCCCTTTAAAACACATAGTGAGCCAGAGAAATACCACAAGCACTAAGGTTTCTTTGGTTGTGACACTTGCAACTTCAAGAATATGGACGAGGACTAAGGTCTGGGCAAAGGATTTTTAGCCTACTACTCAACCTGATGTATATAATCAACAAGTAGAGAATGACAAGAATAAGGATAGGGAAAGAACTTGAGCAGTAGAACATGATCCTAGTCAACAAAAGTAAGAAAATAAAAATAGGTCCTTTAGGAAAAGGCCTTTGAATTGTGTGCCATCACCAGTGAATACGCCTGCACCAAACAACAAATATAATCCAAGATAGGGTAATCAGAACTTCAGAG
>DF358685.1:0-15132 GCA_000787875.1 Solanum virginianum
GAGAGCTGAAGTCAACAAAGACTTGAGCTTTTGAAAGCTCGCCTCACACTCGTCAGACCAATGGAAGGTTACATTCTTTCGAGTCAACTTGGTTAATGGAGCTGCAATGGAAGAAAACCCCTGAATAAACCGTCGGTAGTACCCAGCTAACCCCACAAAACTACGAATCTCATTAGCTGAAGTAGGCCTTGTCCACCCTCTAACGGCCTCCACCTTAGCAGGATCCACCCTAATTCCCTCTTTGGATACCAGGTGCCCTAAGAATACTACCAAATCAAGCCAGAACTTACACTTGGAGAATTTTGCATATAACTTTTCCTCCCTCAACCTCTGTAGTACTATCCTCAAGTGACTAACATGATCAGCCTCAGTCTTGGAATACACCAAGATATCATCGATGAATACTATAATAAAAGAATCTAAGTACGGACGAAAACACCCTATTCATCAACTCCATGACTGTTGAGGGGGCGTTAGTCAACCCAAAGGACATCACTAAAAACTCGTAGTGGCCATAACGAGTTTGAAAAGCTATTTTAAGAATATCGGATGCCCTAATCTTCAACTGATGATAACCAAACCTTAAGTCAATCTTAGAAAACACAGCCGCTCCCTGAAGCTGATCAAATAAGCCATCTATACGGAGAATCGGATATTTGTTCTTGATAGTTACTTTGTTCAGCTGCCTATAATCAATACACATCCTCATGGACCCATCTTTCTTTTTCACAAACAAGACTGGGGCGCCCCAAGGTGACACACTTGGATGAATAAACCCTTTGCTTAGAAAATCTTGAAGTTGCTCCTTTAATTCCTTCAACTCAGCTGAAGCCATTCGATAGTACCCGGGGCAAGGCTAAGGTCACAGTTTTTGCACAACAATCAAGGATAGCATGATATGGGGAAAGCCAATCCATCCCTAAGATAACATGAAAATCTACCATCTCCAGAATAATCATATCCACTCAAGTATCATATCTAGCCAGAGAAACAAGACAGGATCGATACACTCGATCCACCACTAAAGACTCACGTACTGGTGTAGAAACATGAATGGGTATAGGCATACGATCATATAACAAATCGAATCCAGATGAAAAGTAGGATGACATATAGGAGTAGGTAGATCCAAGATCAAACAATACAGATGCAAATCGATGACAAACTGAGATAATATCTATGATGACTGCATTAGAAGCCTCTGCCTTGGGCCTCCGTGGAAATGCATATCAATGTGGTCCCCTACCACCGCCTGTCCGAGCTATGCCTCTACCCCCACTCTGTAGGACTATGGGCCCCCTTGCTCCTCTACCTGGAATGCGGCCACCTCTGTCTGTTTGAGTTCTACCATGCCCTCTGTATGGTGGTGGTGCTGGTGGTCTAATCTGAACTAAAGATCTAGGATGGGGTCCACCTTGTGCCCCCAAAAAAGGATACTGTCGTACCAAGTGATCAGGATCTCTACAACCATAACAACATCTCTGACTCTAGGACTGACGTGCTGATCCTGATGAACTGCCATAGCTGTCTTGCCCTGTAGACTCGCGATGTGTCTGACCACCCTCAGAAGCAAGTAATGATATATGAACTGGTGCTCAATGCTAGGATGAGCCACCCCCTCTATAGAACCCTCTACCTCCAGATGAGGTGCCATAAACTGACCAGCTGCACGGGCCCTCTTAAAGTCCCCAAACTTTTCTCTCTCCATTAGTTCTGCCTCCTTAGCAGCACTCACAACAGACTGGAAAGAGGTCTCATCTCTAGATACTCTAAACACTGCCAATCGAATAGAATATGTCAATCCTCTCACAAACCTACGAATTTTCTCTGTCTCGTTTGGAATAATAGCGGTGGCATGTCTAGATAACTGATAGAAATGAGGTCTCATACTCGGTGACAGAAAATCCATCCTGTCTCAGACTTTAAAACCTCAACCAACTCTCCTCCCGCACACTCCAAGGGACAAATCTAACATAGAAAGAACCGGAGAACATCTACCAAGACACCGTGGGAGATCCCACAGGCAAAGACCCTGAATATGTCCTACATTATTCCCTGGCTGACCCACGAAGTTGAAAAGTTACATATCGAACCCCGTGTGACTCAGATAAGCCAACAACATCCAACAGCTCCCTACAAGTGGTCAAAAACTCGTGAGCATCCTCTGTCTTTCCACCCTGGAATTAAGGTGGGTTCATATTCCAAAAACTCTCATAGCAATGTTGCTCACTCTCAGTCAATGTAGCCAAAGGTGCACCTCGAACCTCAATAGCTGGTGCAGGATCAATCTCAACTCTGGTACCCACTGGTGGCTGCTCCACCAGATTGTGAACCAGAGGAACACGATGCTGATCCAGAGTATGAGCTCCCCCTCCCATCTGAGAATCACCTGGCGTGCCTGTCGTATTACCACTCGGAGTAAGACTCTCTAGTACACTTAGCATCCTCAATAAAGTATCCTGCAACATAGGTGAGACCGCATGCTCTGTAGGAACCTGGTCCTGACCAACCTCTACATGTGGCTCTAAAGAAGCCCCTCTAGTCTGCCCCCCTAGCTCATGCTGCTCCTCGAGCATGGCCTCCCACTGATGCCACTCTACGACCACGTCTTCTAGCGCGGCCTCTTCCCTACCTCTAACTGGGGCCTCGACAACTACCTTAGGAGCTGACCCACCTCTACCACCAGAAACAGTAGATGTAGTCCTTGCCATCTATCAAAAGAATATGGGAATAACTTAGTACTAACGATCATAACCACGCACGATAAGAGAGAGTAAATAAAGGAAAGTTTCATAACAGTCCTTATAGCCTCTCAAAGATAAGTACTAAAGTCTCCATACCGATTCTTGAGAATCTACTTAGACTCGGCATGTATACACGTGAGACCTATGAACCTAGGCTCTGATACCAACTTGTCATGACCCAAAAAAATGGGCGTGATGGCATTCTTCTTATCCCACTAAGACAAGTCAGCCTACAACCTAACTATGGCATTAGGAATACGAGATTATAATAAAATAAAAGTTTAAATTCGAATAATAAGTCAACTCAATTAAAAATTCCCAAAACCAGGTTGTCACGTATACAAGACTTTAGCGATTACTGAAAATCAAAGAAAACAAAATTCTAAAGTGTCTTTCTTCTTGAATAGAACAAAGCACAACAAAAATAGGAACAAGAGAGTCAGCCAGATGACAACTGCTACCTCTCTAAGTCTCCAGGGAATCCTCGGATGATTAAGGAAGACACTACTCCTTGTCCGGGCTTAGAACCTACACGAGTGTAGAAACAAGAGGTGAGTACCAAAAAGCAACGCGATATTCAGCAAGTAAACAAACTAAACAAGGCAATTTCAATGGAATACCCAAACTCCTTTCATTCCAACCTACCTCTAAAAGCAATGCGATACCCAGCAAGTAAACAAACTAAACAAGGCAATTCCAATGGAATACCCAAACTCCTTTCATTCCAACCTACCTCTACAACTATAACCTGCATAGAAAATCAATCAGCCCATCAAGATATAATACACAGTAGATCATTATCCTACCTTCAAGTCATAGGGAAAATTCTATGATTCATCAAGGTCTCGCTAATTCATCAAGTATCATTAAATTAATATGACACTAATCATGTAAAGACATAAACAAGTCAAGTGATATGACGAATATCCAATCTTATCAGCACATCATATAATCATAATAAGCCAGAGCATTATGGGATGAAATGAATGTCATAAGATGCAATGATGCTATGTAATGTCAAATAATCGTGATGCATCTCTGTCCTACGATACACATCCATTGATCATAATCATGCCTCAGTCAGAATCCATAGGGGCCACATATAGACCATGTATCCGCCGGAACCATTTTCCTTCGGCAATATTCATTCCTTTTCTTTTTTTTTTCCACTAGCTGAAACCATTTTCCTTCGGCTTTTCATTTCTTTTCTTGGATCGTCCAGCAAACACATAACAAAACTAAAAATAACCATATTAATAGACGACTAGAATAGACCCAAACTAGCTAATTCCATAGCCAATTCCCAAAATTTCAAGCCTAGGACTAAGTCTTACTTTCTCCGAAATACTATAAATTTAATGATATTTATATAATACAATACACATACTATTTAATTACATATCTCATTTTTTTTCAAATTAAACCATGCTATTGCTAACTGCACCAAGTAACAAATTAGTATTAGGATGAATACACTATACGAAAGAAGCCTAGCAACTTAAGTTTCTGCCCACCATACCCATTCTATATGCTATATTATATTACATTCACAATATTTTAATCTTGACCTTAATAGCTAATGATCACATTAACTTAACAGTTCATCCTTCAGCCAATTGCATACATATATAAAGGGATAGGATTAGCACTAATTGTTCACCTGAAGTTCGGCCTCTTCTTCTTCTTATGTTTTTTCTTCTTCTGCTTCTAATCTGTTGTCCTCTCCTTTTGTTTAATGCTTCTTTAGGGCTGCGCAGCCCTTTTGTTATATATATATATATATATGTGTATTATTATTATTATTTTAATTATTTTAATTGAAAATCCTACTAACCTATTTTAATAAATATACTATAAGTAGAATAAGATTATCTAAACTTACTATAAGGAGGATAAGTAATAAATCTATAACTTATCACTTTTACCCACTAATTAATTCAATTATCTAAATTATTTCTCAATTAAATAATAAAATTATTGAATGGTCCAAAATGGCCCTTTAAAAATTCAGAGGATAAATATTCTATGATATACGAAACTCTATATATCAAAATGACTTAACGGATTGTTACAGTAGAATTCCCAACCAAGATAAACATTTTATTATATACGCAACTCTATATTTCAAACGACTTAACGGGTCATTACAAAAGGACTTCAAAAATAGCTGGGGGTCCGGAGTAAAGGGAGCACTTCAACAGCAAATAGAGGTCCTAAGCTGGGGGGTCATCAAACTGTACGTCGGTACCTGCGGGCATGACACGCAGCCCCCGAAAAAGAGTGGGTTAATACGAAATACGTATCGAGTATGTAAAGTAGAATGTACACAATGTAAATTAGAGTAACAGCTCAAAAATATAGTGAGCCGATGCATATCCAAAATATCAAAATATTTTCTTTCAAAAATACAAATCATGCCTAACGCACAGGAACTAGGGCGACCTCCAAAACTTGCGTCATACCACAGCATAACACCAGACAGTTCAAATCTCCGAAATCTTCGTCACATATCATAATACAGAAATAACATATGTAAGCCAGACATTACGTATCGCCGTCCCTGTACTCACATAGCACAATACAAAAATATCATAGGTGAGTCGGGCATTACGTATCGCCGTCCCTATACTCACTCAAATCCAGCCAAACACCAAACATAGCAAAATATACAGTGACCCAGGCATTACGTATCGTCGTCCCTATTCTCACTACTAAACACAGCCTAACGCCGGAGTATATCATAATACGCACGACAATCAACCGCCCCAGAAATCGATGAACGATATTATAATAGGCACGAGCGGAGTAGTGAGTAATCATATGCATAAAATAACTATCACTCCTACGAGGAATCACAAAACCGTTTCAAGGCAATCCAAGTTTTTCATCAAGTTGCGAACATTTATAGTTTCTAAAATCATTAAGACATAAATTCTTGCAAAATTAATCAAATTTTTACATATTCTTGCAACTTACGAATTTCAAAAGCATAGGAGTCAAGATTATAACAAAATATCATAAGAATGCCAAAGAACAAATATGGATCATACACAAGCTTAGATTGCGGGAATAGGGTTCCCTCAACACTCATATCATAACCTATTTCTAGCTAAGTCATGCCAAAAGGAAAAGGGTGCTTTACATACCTCAAACACTCTCCAAAACAACCCAAATGCAAGGCAACTCCAACTTATGCTTCGGAATGTCCAAAGTCTACAAACAATTTATAACAATGTCAACTAATTAGCTAAAGGCTTTTTTTGGGCATTACATTCCAATTCTTGCCCTTAATTCTACAAAAATTTCGGCAGCATCTCCCCTTAAAAATAAGCCACCCCGAGAATCCATCTCGGCTCAAATTAATCAACAACCCACAACATCACACCAACTCACATTTACACCCCTTAAAAATAAGCCACCCCGAGAATCCATCTCGGCTCAAATTAATCAACAACCCAACAACATCAATAATCAATTCAAATGCCAATATAACAACAATACTCTAAAAAATCATCATGTAACAATATGCCAAGAATTCGGCCAACATGGCATCATGTACATATGTATGGTTTCCAATCATTCCTTCACCCTACAATGATCATATTACACTAATTAAGCTTCAATTCAGTGAAGGAAAAATAAATTTTAAAAATTCAAGTGCCTTGGCCGAGAGCTTGTTCTTATGGCACTTCAAATTGTTCTTGATTTTTCTTAGTATGGAAAAAGTTAAGAAGATAAGGGTCCTCATATATAAATATATGTACAAGTCTTGGTCCACACTACACACTTGTACCAATCAAAGTACCACACAAGTCAAGTGGGCACCACCAATTTTCTTCAAGACCCCAAGTTTCAAAAATTTTATTTTTGGTCCCAAACTTTTCCTAATTGATCCAATTAAGGATATACGGATTCTAACAAATCTTTTGTCTTCATTTTACACAATAATTTTTTTATTGTATATTTTATACAATATTATTTTGTTTTTCTTTTTGTGGAATTATTATTGATTATCCAAATCATCATCTTAAAATTTAATTATATCAATATATTTTTTAATTTAACTTTTAAATAAATAACATATTTGATAATAAAAATTATATAATTAAAAAAATTTCATGATGATTAAATATAATTAAAAAATTAATACAAATAAATTAAAAATGTATTCCAAAAATTAAAATATAAAATAATAAAATTTAAAACAATAATGTATTGTGTAAAAATGAACTATATGTAACACCCCATGAAATTACTAAAACGCCCCTAATCTTTATCGTGCGCACAACATATCTTCCCAAGATCTAAGGAAAAATTCGAGACCGAATTTGCGATCAGTGCGAAAAATTGAGTCAGAAAATGGTATCAACTCGGCTTTAACGCGAAAAAAATGCAAATTAACTTTTTCAAAGTAAGCTTAAAATAGTGAGATTTTCGAGCCTATGCGGAGAGGACGCGGAACCATACTTTAGTTTTTTTCAAAAATTTGATGGAAATCTAATTTCGCGAAAAAGTGTGTTTTTGCGCGTTGCGTACTAGTGCATGGGAGAAGCAATTTTTTAATTTTAATTTAGGAAGGGCAATTTCGTCCTTCCCGACATATTTTTATATCCCCCACACGATTTTTGAAGTATAATTCGTATAAAAGGTTTTTAAACTCAAAACTATTCTAAGTCCATTAATTTTACGCTAAGAGAGAAAAAAGAGAGGAAAGCAAGGGTTTCAGAGGAAATTCAAGATTCTTCAAAGATTCGTCATTCACAGGTATCTAAAGGCTACCCAAAAGGATGGGATTGACCTCCCGTGAGCCAAAAAAGAGTTAGGATGACAGAATTCATGACTAGAATCTTGATTTAGGAGTTCTTGAAAGTTTCTTGAAAAATTCCTCCAAATTTTTGAATAATTGCTTTAATTCTTGTACACTATCTTGAATGCATGTTTCAATTCCTTAAACTATAATTTTGTATGATGAAGTGATGATCATCATGCTTACTTTTACTGTATATTTTCATTACTATGTGATTGTGACTGGATCCTTAAAAATTTTCTCTCTATAATGCCTTGAATAATGAACTTAGGGGATGTCTAGAGCCTTGAATGTCTGAGAATGATGTCCGACCGAGTCTGAGTCCTGAATTGAGTATGTGGATGATTGTGATAGTTGAAATTATTGCTAATAGAGTTGAATGGGAAAGAGAAATACCCTTAGATTGGATGGACAGTCTTGCCCGTAGAGGTTGGGTGATGAGAGTTTTGATAGACTGATACTCTTATGAGCATATTGAGTCCTGGGAGGAGTATTAGCATTGAAATGGGTAAGAGTGTGTCCCACTCGAACCCATTAACTATGTGGCCTATATAGGAGAGAATTGGACCATGAAAGCGGATATTTTCTTTGTCCCAAAAGAGGACTTAACGGACTTTTGGATCCATTGACGGACTCTTCCTTTACCCCGGCAAGGTACTGGATGGATATGGCAATGACATCTCTTTGTTATATCACTACCAGCTCATAGATAGTGGTTGTCAGTTATAGAAACTCCCAGATAGGTTTCATAATGATAAAACTTTGATGTGATGTGAAGGTTTGATGTTTGATAGCTAGTGAGGTGATAGAGTCTTCTTTCTTATATCAGAGGTCAGGCTGAGTGATTGATGAGTGTCAATTATATTGTTTCCTTTTTTTAGCCCATTTTACATAAAATACATTTTATGTACTAACGCCCCATTGGTGCTGCATCATTTTATGATGCAAATTAGATAGATCGAGGACTTCAGCAGCCCGATTTTTGAGGTTCAGAGCTCTTCATTCCTGATAGTGGTGAGTTCTCTCCAACATTCAGAGGATATTTATTTTATAATTGGATAGTCTTTTACTCAATAGTTGGTAGGCATGGCCTTCATGGTACCATCTTAGACGATGGTATAGAGGCTTCATAGACGTAGACGTAGATGTTAATGTTGATGTCAAGGGTTCTTTTCCCTCATACTTCTTTTCTTTATATTAAGATTTTCGTTATCTATTCTATTTCTTGTGATAGACTAATGTTAATAGTATGAGCCCACTGATAGGATAACATTTATATTTATTATATCATTTTTTTCTGCTGATGAATTAATTGAACGATGGCAAAGAGACTGAGTGGTCCGATTGGGGACTAGCAATAGTTTTTGAATGCCAATCACGTCTAGGGTACCCTCCCGGGGCATGAGAAACTTTTTATCAAAGCCCAGAATTTGAGTGTCCTAGGGAATTTATGAAGTCGTGTCTAGTAGAGTCTTCTTTATAGGTGTGTTGTGCACCACATTTCATAAGCATTCCTACTGGAGAGTTTATCTTAGCTGACAGAGTTTATAGGGATTGTGTGGTGTCTATCTATCATAACTAACACATTAGCTGATTTGGTAGAGTTAGAAATGGTCGATTTTGATGTGATAATGGGCATGGATTGGCTTCATACATGTTATGCTTTTGTCGATTATAGATCTTGGATGGTTAGGTTCCAATTTCCTAATGAGTCTGTCTTAGAGTGGAAAGGGAGTTTTGTTGCCCCTGAGGGTAAATTCATATCCTATCTTATAGCTAGAAAGTTGATATTTAAGGGTTGTATCTATCACCTCATGCGAGTAAAGTCTGATGATGTTGAGTCACCCACTCTTGAGTCATTCCCGATAGTGAACGAGTTTCCCGAGGTCTTTCCTGATGATTTTCTCGGAGCCCCTCCTGATAGAGAGATTGACTTTGGGATTAATATTCTACCCGAAATCAAATCTATCTCAATTTCACCTTATAGAATGGCCCCCACAGAGTTGAAAGAATTAAAAGAGTAATTGAAAGACTTGTTAGAGAAAGGTGTTATATGGCCTAGTATCTCACCTTGGGGTGCTACTGTCTTATTCGTGCGTAAGAAAGATGGGTCATTGAGGATATGTAAAGAATGCCGACAGTTGAACAAGGTGACCATAAAGAATAAGTACCCTCTTCTCAGAATAGATGATCTCTTTGACCAACTTCAGGGTGCTACTTGTTTCTCCAAGATAGATCTCAAATCGGTTACCATCAGTTGAAGGTGAGAAAAAGTGACATTCCTAAGATAGTCTTTAGGAAACGGTATGACCATTTTGAGTTCTTGGTCATGTCCTTCGGGTTGACAAATGCACTCACAGCTTTCATGGACTTGATGAACAAGGTATTCATACCCTATTTTGTCATGTCCATGATCGTGTTTATTGATAACATTCTGGTATATTCGCGGAATGAGGAGGAGCGTACAAATCACCTTCGAGTGATTTTGCAAATACTGAAAGATCATGAGTTGTATGCAAAATTCTCCAAGTGTGAGTTTTGGCTCAAGTCAGTGGCTTTGTTAGGCCATAATATTTCAAGAGATGGCATTCGGATGGATACCCAAAAGATTCACTAGCCAAGACTAACTTCTCCAACAGAAATAAGAATTTTCTTGGGTTTGGCCAGGTACTACCGCAGATTTGTGGAGGGCTTCTCCTTTCTGTCAGCCCCTTTGATAAAGCTGACTCAGAAGAAGGCCAAGTTTCACTGGTCTGAGGCATGTGAGAAGAGTTTTCAGGAGTTAAAGACTAGATTGACTACAATACCAGTGTTGACATTGCCAAACAGGGCGGGTGACTTTGTGATATATTGTGATGCATCCTGAGTTGGATTGGGTTGTGTGCTTATGTAGAGAGGGAAGGTAATAACGTATGCTTCCAAACAACTTAAGACTCATGAGAAGAATTACCAAATTCATGATCTTGAGTTGGCAGTTATTGTGTTCGCACTTAAGATCTGGCATCACTATCTATATGGAGTGCATGTGGATATGTTCACTGACCACAAGAGCCTGCAGTATGAGTTCGGTCAGAAAGAGCTCAATCTGCGACAGAGAAGAGAGAATTAGCTAAGGAAGTGCATAGACTGGCTCGATTGGGAGTGTAGCTTGAGGAGAACAACAAAGGTGGGGTCAATGTTCAGAACGGTTCCGCTTCATCCTTAGTGTCTGAGGTGAAGGAAAAGCAAGACCAAGACTTTGTCTTACTCCAATTGAAAGAAGCGGTTCACAAGCAAAAGGTGATGATTTTCTCCAAAGGGGTAGATGGGGTATTGAGGTACCGAAGGAGATTGTATGTACCTGATGTCGATGGTGTTCAAGACAGAACTATGTCCGAAGCCTATAATACGAGGTATTCCATTCATCCTAGCTCCACCAAGATGTACCATGACTTGAGAAAAATTTATTGGTGGAATGGGATGAAGAAAGACATTGCGGAGTTCGTTTCCAAGTGCCCCAATTGCCAACAGGTTAAGGTTGAACATAGAAACCTTATAGGTTAGCTCAAAATTTCAAAATTCTAGAATGGAAATGGAAGGTGATCAACATGGACTTCGTGACAGGTTTTCCCTAATCCAGAAAGCAGCATGATTCAATTTGGGTGATCGTAGATAGGATAACTAAATCAGCCCACTTCTTGGAAGTGAAGACAACCTATACGGCTGAAGAGTATGCCTGACTCGACATTCAGGAGATTGTGAGGTTGTATGGGGTTCCCTTGTCTATCATCTCAGACGAAGGAGCTCAATTCACCTCTCAATTTTGGAGATCATTCCAGAAGTGATTGGGTACGAAGGTAAATTTGAGTACCACTTTTCACCCTCAAACAGACGGGCAAGCAGAGCACACTATCCAGACTTTGGAGGATATGTTGAGGGCATACGTGTTTGATTTAAAAGAAAATTGAGATGATCACCTACCACTGATTGAGTTCGCATATAATAATAGCTATCATGTCAGCATTCAAATGGCCCCATATAAGGCATTGTACGGGAGGAGGTGTAGATCTCCGATCGACTGGTTCGAGGTGGGTGAAGTTGAGTTGATTGGACCTGACCTCGTACACCAGTCTATGGAGAAGGTGAAAGTCATCCGAGAAAGGTTGAAGACAGCTCAGAGTCGCCAGAAGTCATATACAGATGTGAGAAGAAAGGACTTGGAGTTCAAGGTAGATGATTGGGTGTACTTGAAAGTGTCACCTATGAAGGTTGTTATGAGATTTAGTAAGAAGGGGAAGCTGAGTCCCCATTACATCGGGCCATACCAGATTATAAGAAGGATCAGGAAGGTTGCCTACGAGTCAGACTTACCTTCCGACCTAGATGGAGTTCACCCGGTGTTCCACGTATCTATGTTAAGGAAGTGTTAGGGGATCCAGCCTTAGCGATTCCAGTAAAGAGTACAGGTATGAAAGACAGCTTAGCATACGAAGAAGTTCCAATCCAGATTCTTGACCGATAGGTTCGCAAGTTGAGTAATAAAGAAATAACCTCCATTAAAGTCATATGGAGGAATCAGTTTGTGGAGGAAGTTACATGGGAAGCTGAGGAGGTGATTAAACTCAAATACCTGCATCTATTCGTGCCAAGAGATGATGATGTTAAAGGTAAATACTCCTATTCTTATCAATTTTGAGTATCCTTCTCCATTAAGTCGATGCCTTGTTTTACTATATTTCCGAGCCTAAGACAAAGATAGATAGATGACGGATAGTGAGAGTTCGAGTGTTCCCGAGTGAGGATTGAGATGAATTCTGAGGTTATTCGAGTCTCCATACGACCTTTACTCATCATTCGTGGACAAATGATTCCAAAAAGGAGATGATGTAATAACCAGTGAAATTACTAAAATGCCCCTAAACTTTGTCGTGCGCACAACGTGTCTTCCCAAGGTCTGATGGAAAATTCAAGACCAAATTTGCAATCAGTGCGAAAAATTAAATCAGAAAATTGTCTCGACTTGACTTTAACGAGAAAAAACGTGAATTAATTTTTCCAAAGTGAGCTTAAAAAATGAGATTTCTGTGCCCCTTCCGCGACGCGGAAAGGACGCGGAACCAAACTTTAGTTTTTTTCAAAAATTTGATGGAAATAGAATTTTGCGAAAAAATATATTTTTACACATGCAATTTTTTTATTTTAATTCGGGAAGGACAATTTCGTCCTTCCTGATATACTTTTTATATTCCCCATACTATTTTTGAAGTATAATTCATACAAAAGGATTTATAAACTCAAAATTACTCTAAGAAACTCAAAATTACTCTAAGTCTATTAATTTTACGCTAAGTCTAAGAGAGAAAAAGGAGAGGAAAGCAAGGTTTCAGAGGAAATTCAAGATTCTTCAAAGATTTGTCATTCTCAGGTATGTAAAGGTTACCCAAAAGCATAAGATTGACCTCCCATGTGCCACAATAGAGTTAGGATGATAGAATTCATGACTAGAATCTTGATTTAGGAGTTCTTGAAAGTTTCTTGAAAAATTCCTTCAAATTCTTGAATAATTGCTTTAATTCTTATACACTATCTTGAATGCATGTTTCAATTCCTTAAACTATAATTCTATTTCATGAAGTGCTGATCATCATGCTTACTTTTACTGTATATTTTCATTACTATATGATTGTAACTGGATCTTTAAAAATTTCCTCTCTATAATGTCTTAAATAATGAACTTAGGGGATGTCTAGAGCCTTGAATGTCTGAGAATGATGTCTGACTAAGTCTGAGTCCTGAATTGAGTATATGGATAACTGTGATAGTTGAAATTATTGCTGATAGAGTTGAATGGGAAAGAGAAATCTCCTTAGATTGGATAGACAGTCTTGCCCGTAGAGGTTGGGTGATGAGAGTTCTTGATGGACTGACAAACTTATGAGCATATTGAGTCCAGGGAGGAGTATTAGCACCAGAATGGGTAAGAGTATGCCTCATTCGAACCCATTAACTACGTGGCCAGCGTAGGAGAGGATATGACCGTGAAAACAGATGTTTCCTTTGTCCCAAAAGAGGACTTAATAGACTTTTGGATCCATTGACAGACTCGTCCTTTACCCCGGCAAGGTACTGGACAGATGTGGCAACGACATCTCTTTATTGTATCACTACCGGTTCATAGGTAGTGGTTGTCGATTATAGAAACTCCCAGATATGTTTTATGATGATAGAACTCTGATGTGATGTGAAGGTTTGATGCTTGATAGCTAGTGAGGTGATAGAGTCTTGTCTCTTATATCTAAGGTCAAGCTGAGTGATTGATGAGTGTCAATTATACTGTTTTCTTTTTCTTTAGCTTGTTTTACATACAGTACATTCCACGTACTAACGCCCCTCTAGCGCTGCATCATTTTATGATGCAGATTCGATAGACCGAGGACTTCAGCAGCCCGATCATTGAGGTTCAGAGCTCTTCATTCCTGACAATGATGAGTCCTCCCCAGCATTCGGAGGATATTTATTTTATGATTGGATAGTCTTTTACTCAATTGTTAGTATCCATGGCATGTCATGGTATCGTCTTAGACAATAGTATAGAGGTTTTATAGACATAGACGTAGATGTTGATGTTGATGTTGAGGGTTCTTTTCCCTCATACTTCTTTTCTTTATATCGATATTTTCGTTATCTATTCCATTTCTTGTGATAGAATAATGTTGATAGTCTGAGCCCACTGATAGGATAATATTTATATTCATTATAACATTTCTTTTCCGTTGATGAATTGACTGAACAACGGCAAAGAGACTGAGTGGTCCGCTTGGGGGGCTAGCAATCGTCTCTGAGTGTCAGTTACGTCTAGGGTACCCTCCTGGGGCGTGACACTATAAGAATATTACAAATTTGACTCTTCATTTTTACACAATAAGTTCTTTATGTTATTTTATGTTAGACTTAAATATTGAAGCTTAAATATTTTAAATATTTTGGGATGAGTTAATATTAAGAAATTGAATAAATAAAAAACTATCTTTTAGAATAAATAAATTAACTAACTAATTTAGTAAAAGAATTCAATCCAATAAATTTGGGGTTGATAGTATTTTTAGACCAAAAGAGAAAAGAGTATTTTTTAACCCAAAATAAAAATAAAGAGTATTTTTAGACTAAAAGGTGGAAGAAAGATATTTTTGAGTTATTTCCAATAGGTTACGTTTGGCTCTTTCCCCTTATTAGTTTGATAGCCACAAAGTTTTCTTTTTTAAAAAAAAAAAAGAGCTAATACCTAAAATTCTTCTTAAACTTGGCACACTTTATTAAAGGCACATCCGAACTATAAGAAATCTTAATTAGTCCACCAAACATCAAATTTTGGAACTATTTACCTTCCTAAATTTTATGATAAGTCTTAATCACACTCTCAAATATGTGATTTATAGCCACACAAATATTTATTACTTATTTTGGATCACATATATCTTAAAATTTCGTGTCAAATTAGACTATATCATATAAATACAAATAGAAATTATATCATTTTACTTTATTAGGTGTCCATGTGAAATATTCATAGAAGGTGAAGACAAGTGATATCGTAAAATGTTA
>DF358685.1:36656-59794 GCA_000787875.1 Solanum virginianum
GATCGATATCGATATTTATTTGACTATCATACATTTCCACTTTAATAAAATAAAAAAATAAACAAGAAATAATAGAAAGACATAAGTATTTTTTTTCAGAAAATAAGTGAAACAATTAAAAAAGGAAAAAAATTTTTAAAAAAAGAGCAACAAAAAAATTTAAACATTGAAAAAGTTTTTTCTTTTTAGTTTTACTTTAACATACCACAAAAAAATGATTTCAATATTTTTTTTACAAAAAAGAAAAAGGCCAAATGTCCAGATCCACTGTTAGGGGAACCAAAACAGCTAAATGGCTATGTTTGTTGTAGATACATTGGTCGAAAGGCCATTTTAAGTTAAAAAAAAAAGGGAGGGTGGGGGTGGGGGGTGCTATTTTTTGTATAAATAATTTTTTTTCAATGATATATGAGTGTGATTATCCCTTATTTACGAGTGTCAAAATATGCCTATGTAATTCGTTCAAAATTTTATGGGTTGAGCTTAACATAATTTAAATTGAATTCAATTTCAACTCACTCAAGCCTTAACACCCTCCTCACCCCCTACCCCTTAAATTAGGAGAGTCAAAATGAGTCTGGATGATTAATTCAAAATTTTATGGGTCTGACTCAAGATGATTTGAATTGAGCTCAATGTCAACCCATTCAAGCCTTAACTCATTCTAAAAGAATCTTCAATTACGTCCAATTTAGTCTTCAATTCCAACTCATTCTCAGACTCTTTCTTTGAAATGATGTAATGTTTTTTTTAATAAAGACAATTTTGGTGGCCTAATGGACCATTTTATACATATCTCAAAGAGGATTTTCAAAAAAAAAAAAAAACCATTATAGCTATAATTTTCTAAAATTATGATTTGTAGCTAAATATTATATGACAGAGGTGAGCGAGATCGAGATAGGGAGGAGAGAGGCGAGCAAGAGAGGGCAGAGAGTGAAGAGACGCGAATTGTATGTATATATATATATTTGTCAAATTGTATGTGTATATCTGCCAAATAATTGTATATGTGTAACTAATACACAAATGTATTTGTATATTTAGCAAGCGAGATTGGAAGAGGGAGAAGAGAGGCGAGCGAGATCAAGAGAGGGAGGAGAGAGTGAGTGAGTGAGAGAGGGCAGAGAGACAAATTGTATATGTATATATGTTGAATTGAATATGTGTATCTGTTAAATAATTGCATATATATAGCTGATATACATATGTAATTATATATCTTACAAGAGATTGCACAAAGAAAAGAGAGGCAAAAAAGAGAAAGAGAGGAAAAAGAACCTAATCTGTTGATTTTCTATTTTAACCCATTTAATATCTACAGTTTCAACCTAACCACTCGATTTAACATCCGTGCCTTCAATAATGCAAAAAGGGAATCTCCAGTATTTTCACTGTGCCGCCTAATTACCAATCATTGAACTAGAAAACATTATGAGCCACAAAGCTATATAGAATGTGTGTGGACACTAATCAAAGATGAAAAAATGAATTACAGTACGTACTACTAATTTCTTGGTAATAAATCGAGTCAATATTAGCGTCTTTTTTGCGCAAAAATGGTGTAAGAATTTGGGCCATATAAAGCTCAATTCCTACTCGTTTTCTTCTTATCACATGCTTCTTGTAGAAAGTATTAAAAAAGTGTATGTCGAGACAAAAATGCACTTTTAAGCTGTTTCAAACTTTAAAAGAATATATTATTGAATTTTGATTCAAATTAATAAGGAGCGGAGTGGTCCTTTACGTAAAGGTAAACGAGTGCTTCACGATGCTAATATGAGCAATTTTTAAACGTGTTACATTGATCAAGTAAACTTATGATCCCATCACATCAAATTGTTTGCAACAAATTCTAAAAGTGGTGTAAAATATACAGATGAATGTACGTGATGAATAGTAATTACAAATAAAATATAATAACATAAATTATTTGATGAATATTTACAAATACAATTCAAATTCTCTATTGACTCTTTTTGATTTCTGATTTCTCTGTAATTCAATAATTGTTAGTAGCGTAGTTCTCGATAGGGGCATCGGACATCAGCTTTGACAAAATCAATATTGAAAGTATCTCTTCATGAATATTTCAAGAATTTTTGGGATTCAAGATGATTCTTTAAGAGAATATATTACCCTTAATTAATATAGACATGAATTAAGGATAAAAATAGAATAACCTTTAAAAACCTTTTGACATCCTTACCAATCACACTAGACACTTACATTTGCATTAAAAAGGAATGTAGAAATGACAATAGAAAATTTTTAGATTTTAATGGTAAAAATTGAGGCCAAATCTCTGAATTTGTAGCAATCAAGTTGGAGATAAAATAATGGTGCAAAGATGCTTGCTAGAAAATAAGTTATGACTACTCGAAAATGATGCCTGTTCAAAACAAGTTAATGAATGTTTGGAAAATGTCACATAGCTTTATGGAAAAAAAGCCAAAGTGAGACTTCCTTTCTTCTTATCAACTCTTTAAAAATTGGAGGTAGTAATTCTCTATATAAACACGATTAATAACTATTGTCTCTTGAATCGATGGGGGACAAAAGATCCTTTATAAAAAGAATCTTGTTTAAGGGTGTATTATGTATAGGGAAAAAAATATTTTTTTGATTTTTTCTATGATTTGTTGATCAAAAGGTTTTGAAAATCATTTTTTTAAAAATAATTTTTTCAATGAAAATAAATTTTATAAGTAACATTACTAATTCATTGTTTCCATCCATCCAACATTCCAACATCCACCACTAGACCATGTCATCCCACCACCCTAAACCCCGCTCGTCATTTCTATAGTATTGAAATTCCCAATTAATTTTGCATGAATTTCCACTTGATAACTTATCTACTTTTTCTACAATTTAAAATTCATAATACAATATTTCACATCCATTATCTCTGAGGGAAATAAATCTTTACTATTTTTTCGGTTTACTTTTTACATATCCACTATAGTAAATATAGATGTTCACTACTTTTACTAGTTCATTTTAAAAAATTAAGAGATAATTTATCACTTAGTTCCTAATTTAATACTTATGATATAATCATTTTTCAATGTTATCTCCCAAAGCATTGGAAATTAACATTTTACTTATTGTTGTTTAAGATATGTACCAATTCAGTACTAAATAAGTAAAAATGGACGGAGAAAGTATTAGTATTTTGTCAAATTATTACAGCCCACAGGATTGATTCAAGATATACATTTCCTCAAAGGGAAATTTAAAAGGGAAGTAGAAAACATGCACTAACCTACCGTATAATAGGCAAATCATTAAAAAAAAAATAGATCAAAGTCACTAGAGTTGGTTATCTAGGTACATAATTTTGATTTCGAATCTTTTGAAATACAATACACTAGAAAAAGAATATAATGAACAAAGAAACTTACATAAACAAGATGAGAGGGAAAGGAAATCCTCAAACTTTTTGTATATGCATATAATCTACCAGTTACATTTGAAAAAGAAAAAAAAAAGAATGATATATAATAAGACAACAAACGAATTAAACAACTGGTATGTATAGATAATATTCAAAAAACAAAAGCCACCTAACATTACAAACTTTAGAATTTGGATGCACCAAATACTAAAAAAAATGTAACAACGGTTCCATCCAAATGTATGTCCCTGGAGAAAAATAAAACAATAACAACAACCACGAAAAAAAACACTACAATTTGGACAATGTCGACCAATATTTACATAAAATCATCAAAGTTTAAGCTTTCTGGGATTTCGAATTTCATCAAATTACTGCAATAGCTCTCTTTCTCGTTTTCGGTGGGCGTCGACAACACTGAATCTGAGCTGATATTCTGATTGCTGCTGTTGTTGTTCAGTGATTGAAAAGTTGAAGTATCAGAAGCATCAGAATTACAATTACCATAGTTTTGTGGAGGTAGCATTTGGCAATTCATCAAATAGGATTCCTCCACGTGTCCTAATTGCATGGGCTGTGAGACATTTTGTGTGGTGAAATTTGGTAGTTCTTGAATCTGATTTTGGAATTGGTAAAATTGAGGCTGATTTTGCAATTGGGAATTCAATATTTGGTTTTGTTGAAGTTTTTGTAACAACAATTCAGACCCTTCTTGATTTTGTAGCTGAGAGTTGAACATTTGATTATTTTCTTGAAGTTTTTGTAGTAGCATTTCTGGGGTACTTTCATTTTGTGATGCCAAAAGAGTATATGCAAGCCTGAAGACATCAGGGTTTACAAGTGCTTGTAGTCCAAGTAAACTCGAAAGGTTGGATTGAGTCGAATTTAGAAGGGACGATAAGTCTAATAAATCAAGACGAGGACTATGGGTCACTGGATCAATACCATTTCTTAGAAGCCTTTTTCTAATATGGGTGTTCCAATAATTCTTGATTTCATTGTCTGTTCTTCCTGGAAGACGAGCCGCTATAGCTGACCACCTAAGACAAACACAAAACACACATAAGTTTTGTGAAGACATGATTAAAAATATTAAAAGTAAATAACGAAAATATATATTTCTTACTTGTTGCCAAGAACACTGTGAAGTTGGATAATAGTTTCTTCTTCATCAAATGAGAATCTTCCTCTCTTAATATCAGGTCTCAAGTAATTCGTCCAACGAAGACGACAACTCTTTCCACACCTTTGAAGTCCTGCAAATGAATATTTCATTGAATATTATACTCATAATATACATGAAGAACTAAAGAAACCATCAATAATCTTGATGAATAATATATACCAGCATTCTTAGGTAAGGTTCGCCAATTTCCAGGACCATGAAGTTGAATATATTGGATGAGTTTATTATCTTCTTCTGGAGTCCATGGACCTTTTTTTAGTCCATTTTTATCACAACATGGTGATCTTCCCATTGCTTTTTTTTTTTCCTTCTAGATGTTATTGAAAAGTTGGAAGTGTTTTTTGTAAAGAAACTCAGAGAATAAAAGTGAATTTGTTGGACCTTGAGAGGATGAAGACCAATATTTATAGATGGGAAAAATAGATTGAAGTCAATGGTATTTGGCGCCGGCCTCCTTCTATGTCAATGCCTCAAAACTCTTGCTCCGCTGTCTTTTGAGAGTGTGAAATGTACGAAAGTTACTTTAGATAATAGAATATAGAAAATAATGTAACCCCTCCGTCCATTTTTACTTATCTAATACTGGTTTTGCACACGTCTTAATGAGCAATAAATAGAATTAAAATTTTACTATATCATCCTTAAAATATAAATCAAATGTTCATCGATGTTTAGCATAGTGAACAAGTAAAAGTGGATGGAGCGAATTCCAAAAGTATATTCTTTTTGGGGATAATAATTATGGGTGTGAAAAATATGGTCATCTAGTTTATAATAGGGGAACTCAGTTATATATATAATATTTAGAAAATATTTATCATTTATAGCAATATAATTTTGATACATGTATAATTTACTTTTAATACGTAATGTAGAATTTTTTTTGAATCAAAATATAAGTTTAATAGTACATTTTAAGGCATTTATAATACATCTCTATAATTTTAATACATCTTTTATACATAGTGTAATTAATTTGTACTAGATTCATAGTTTATTTTTAATATATAGTATAGTTTTTTAATCGAAATAATTATAATATATATATATTACATATATAATTCACTTTTAATATATTATGCAGTTATTATAAATGATAAATATTTTTCAAATATGAAATACTTAGATAGTAAATAAACAATATTTTTAAACAAGTAAAATATGTACGTATGTTGTGTGTGGGTTGGTATATATACACATATAATGTACATACATATATACAAATTCAATGTATATATTATATGTACTTCGATCATATTGGTAAACTAGTTAGCGTAAAAACATAAATCCGTAACTTTTCCTTCTTTTTCAACTGTAAAAGTGCTTGGACTTTATGTAAAAAAATTTAAAAATGTGAATTTTTTTGGATGAATGATATGGGACAAGTGGCAAATAGCTAATGGTTTTGACCTTTACAACAAAGTCTTCAAGATTAGAATTATTAGTCGGTACGGTAGTTAGATTTCCCCTACCAATTAAAATCTCAAGGTTTAATTTGTTTGAGTGTTTTTCTTCACAAAATTATCAAAACTTTTAAAATAAATAAAAACATAATTCAAAATGTAGATTTCTATAGTCCACAAAAAATTTCAGCAATTACGTAAGATATCGTCAGCGTATCTATTTCAGTCCAGTTAGTCCTCTTCGTGTCACTTTTTAGAAGCTAATTAAAACCTAATCTTGGAGACAAAGTTTTTGATAATTAATAAAGTGAAATAAAATATATTACGGTCATTGTAATGTTTAACATGCATGCATCCTTGGAGGAAGCCAGAGCGCAAGTTTACAGATAATATTATAGTATAGAATAGAAGTTTAATTAGTAGACACATTATAATCCAACAAAAGATGTACATTAGGCAAAATGTGGAATACATGATGTAATTTAGTTAAATTAGAATAGAAGTTTAATTAGTAGATAGTCGAGTGTTTTTGTATTTTTTGTGAAAGAAAATAGGGGGTTAGCCTCTTGCTCTCCTTATTATTAGTATTTTTTTGATCATTCGGTCTTCAGTGTTCGCATTGGAGTTCGACTATTTTGAATCAACGTCCCATAGCATCCATTTGGGGAAAGCGCTCCTTACCAAGGATTTTTTCATACTCGAGGCTCGAACCTGAGAAATCTGGTTAAGAGATAGAGAAGTTGTCTCATCCACTGCACCACATCCTTTGATGATTTATTATTAGTATTATTCAGTATCCACATATCCAAAAAAAAAAATCAGTTTAAATAAAAAATTTATGAGAACCTTCTAAGTCTCATAAAATTATGAATAATATCTGTGTATATCTTATTCTTACTAAACTCTTTATTGTTGTTGACATGGTCACATAATCCGTTAATAAAGTGTCTAATATTGTTATTCGAGTGAATTATTTTCTAAATTTCTTCTTAATCTTCAGTGAGAAAGCATTTTTTTTAATATCCTTTATATTTCTTTCACAATTTAGAATGTCCAAAATGTGGAGAAATCACGGTTATAAAATATAAAGTAGAAGGATTGAAAAAATATTTTTAGTGCAAAAAGGTCAACTATGATATTGAGGATAAAGTCATTAACAGAGAAAAAGTTTTACAGCATAAAATAATTAAACACTTTTTGAAGTTCTATAAAAGTTTTCTCAAACTTGCACTTTTCCAAATCATTTTAGATAAAATAATAACACACTTTTTGAAGCCAGAAATAATTAATTTATACTTCTATTTTATCTCATGAAAAAGTTTTATAATCATAATAATATATTGTAAACGTTTTAGATTTCATCAATTTCCAAGCTAATTCAAACTAGCTAGGATGCACGATTTTTTTCACAATTCCATAATCTTTTTTAAAATAATTAAAAAAAGAGAAACTTTATAAGTAAATGAGTGATTTTTATTTACAGGAAATATAAAAAATAAGTGTTTATAAAAAAGACGCTAACTTAATTTAATTTCTACTTTGAGGACGTGTCATGATGTCAGGCCAATCCAAGACCATACACGTATTCTACGGACAAGTGTCAAATTTTATTAACTTATTATATGAATTATAACCTATCCATAAATCATAATTATAATATAGCAAGTCAACAAACACTAAGCTAGCTCCTTATGTTATGTGGTCTCAGCACTTCACCAGTGATGATTAAAATTAATAAGATTTTTTTTTGGAAAAAAAAAAACAGCTGCTTAGACAAATCTCAACCACTGATTACAGATGGCCCCCATCGTGGACATTTTTAATTATTGACAAATTTTGTAATATGCCATATACACCAATATCAACTTTGAAATCTCACTTGCTTCACAACACACGTTTTCCTTTTCAAACTATATTGCATAAGATAGATTCATCAAGAGTTCAAGACTGACTCTAATATCATAAAATGGATATTGAGCCTAGTTTAATTGCAAAAATTGATTCAAGAGATACAAAAATTGTCTAAGATCATCATATAAGAATATAAATTACATTGTTTCACCCGTCAATGCAAGACAACTTGACTATTTCTTCTGTTTGTTTTGTCTAGTTTTAATTTGATTTGGAGGTAAAAATAAAATAATTTTTTAAATCTTATTAACTTAATCTAAAAATATGTAAAATATATTAAAATAATATTATTTATTTTTGTGATCATAAATAAGTTATATAAAAAATTATTACAAAAGAAAGTAATATATTTCTTTTAAGGAATTAAAAGAGAAAGTTGGACAAAATAATTGAATGTAAATTTTATAGTGAGAAAAGAAGAATAAGAAAACAAGAAGTTAAAATGCAACAATTGCTCAATTTAAAGCTACATGGTCAAACGAAATAAATGAAAAAAGGTCGAAAAGGTGTTACTTGTATTGTACAGGCAGTAGGCTAATATATAGCTTCATGACTATTTCTTTTTGATTTCTTATTTTGATTCGTTATTTATATTAAAATTTAATTACATTTAAATTTGTATCAAAAAATTATATATTGTGTAAAATAATATGTTTTTTAACAAAAATAATTTCATATTTAATAGAATTCACATCCTTACTTAATGGGACTTACACTCAAAATCTCTGATTAAAAATAAAAAGTTATTTATCACTCTATTACAATCACTAACACTATTCAAAGATTGAAAAGATACCCTAAAAGCAAAAAATAAAAAATAAAAAATGTGAGACTTTTTTCCACCGTAGCAGTCCAGCAGGTAATGCCTTTGGGTTTACTCTAATACTCTATAAAACTCCTAAACTAAAGCAACCTATTATATTCAAAGCCGCTGAATTTCTGGTAATTCATTGATCAAACTTTTATCTAACGAAACATTTTCGTCAAATATTACTTCCTTCTCCTACTCATACAAGCACTTTAGCAAAATTCAACGTCTAAAAAAGCTTGCTTCTCTTCACTTCATTTACTAAGAATAATAAATTTGTTCTAGAAGAAAAAATAAATGATAAGAAAATTGATATTGATCCTAAAACGATCTCATGATTAATACTAGCTATTAACCTATTATTCAAGACCTCACCCCCACATGTATATAATACTCTCTTCGTTTCATATTGGTTACTCACTTTTTCCTTCACACATTCTTTAAGAAATCATAAATAAGAAGAAGCTCAATTTTGCTAATTTACGCCTTAAGAAGCTTTTTTGAAACTTTACAAATTTGTTTACACTTTAAAAAAGAGTTATTATTTATAAGGCAAGTAAAATGAAAAAAAATATTAATTAATTTTATGTTAATTTTGTAATTGTCAAATAAACTGGAACAATCATTTGTAGCAAGACAAACAATTAAGATGTGACAGAGGTAGTATAGGATGGAGGCCCTCGGTAAATCATAACTTCAGATGATTCTGATTCTAATATCATTATAAGAAATGAACTTTGAATGTATCAACCTCAAAAGCTAACATATAGAGTAAGAATTATTTAAAATTATAAAAAGTACTTGGGGCTCCACCAAAACTGCATAATTTTATCTCTATTTACTACTATAATGTTTTAGCTGTAATTTTCGATATTTTATTAATGCATAAAAAATATACGTAACAAGTACTGGCAAATTATTATTTTTATTGAGATGATAATCTTCATCTTTTGTTGGATAATCTTCATCTCTTGTTCCCTATTTGGTGTCCACGAGACAACTTAATCTCATAAACTGCTAATTAAAAATTACTAATGAAATCTTAGAGAAAATCACATTACTAACAAGATGATGTCGATTTTCTTGATCAACTTCTCTTGCCACCTGTCTCTATTTATTTAATTATTCAATTTTAAAATTACACTTTCAAAGAAAAACACGTAATTTTGGTCTGCTAAGCCGTCGCATGTTAGCTAATCTTTGTTTAAAGAATAAATTAAGCTTATTAATGCGTCAACATTAGAAAAAATCGATTTTAATTCGTCATCATATGGCAAAAAATTCTAGAATTAAATTACTTAAACAACAACAAAAAAATTAATAGTTCAGTAATTACTTGTCGAAAATTTAGGGTTTGCTTGTGGGGAAACTTGCCCTAAATAGTTACCACGTCATTAGAGTTGACCTCTTTACCCCAACCCCCTCCTCCCCCTCCCCTTACCCCTCCACAAATAGAAACTAACAATTTATTTTTTATAATTTGTTAAGTGGATGTCGTTATATTATTGTTGAGAGGTGTTCAATTGCTCTCAACAAACTTTGAATTATAATGTTTATTTTTTTCTTCTTCATTATAATCTCCAAACCAATTATTTAATTAGAGGTGTGTTCACATTGTTTCAATGTGGAAGCTAATTAAGTTTGCGTTATCATGAATATTATTTTAAGTGCCATGTATATTATCCATGCAATTCATCATGACGCACACAAATTAAATAACATATTTACATTTCATGTTTATTAGTATTATAAAAAAAATTATGTCTGTATAAGGTGGGCTGGTGACGTATTAATTTTAAGAATTAAAAATATGGGAGTAAATTAATTAGATACGTGGTTAAGTTTAATGCAGACTCGTGTATAATTGCAGTGTGACATTTCATTTTAGTCGGTATTTATCCAGATGTTTCTGTAGCAATCCATGTCCTCTACACTTTTCATTTTAAAATTTTTCTTTTTTCTTTGACCCCATCATTTTGTCCTTTTTATTTTTCTTATTCGTTTTCTTTTTCTCTTCTTAATTTCATGTGGGGTGTTGGGAGAGGAACAACATGTCTTTTTTTTTCTTTGTTAGAATAGATGCGATCGAATGAAAGAAACATGTGTTCACTATGGCGACAAATCATTTGTTAATTACTTTGTCCATCTCAAAATACATACTCTTGTATTATTTTCATTTACATATCTTTTTAGTTAATACATTTTTTTTTATTTATCATAATTTTCTTTTCTTTGTGAGAGTCAATGATATGAATTTTGCTCTATTTTAAGATATAATTTTTTTAATTATATATAGGACTTTATGTATATATATTTTTTAAATATTTAGATTTTAATTTTAAATTACTATTAAATTAATCTAATTAAATTTAATTTCGTAAGTTAGTCAAATAAAGAAAAGTATAATAGTGATAATTATTTTGGAACAGGGGAATATTTGACTATTTTGTTCTTATCTTTTAAGATGTATAATTTTTTTTGAATGAATATTTACTCCATTTATATGTTAGAGCAAATAGCTGAAGTAGGCATGTCATCTAACAGTTGTTTGCTTCAGCTATTTTCGTAGACTCTTATATATATAAGAAATAATTTATGTATTTTTAGTTTTTACGAGTAGTTACTCTTTTTGTACTATTGACTTAATACACTCTTTAAGAAAATTTAGCTACAAGATAGTAAAAAAAAATAATAAAATTTTCTTGATTAGAAATGTAAATAAGATGAATTAAGGTCGATTAAAATAGAGCAAGCCTTAGCCTATTAACATCCGTTTAGCACCTTTCAAATAAATTGCTTTTCCTGCCCGTCCCCACCCCATTTTAAAAAAAAAAAATAGGGCAAGAAACAAGCTACATTCATGCAGAATATTTTTTCAATAGAGGACAATTTCAGTTAAAAGCTAATTAAATCAGATTGAATTGATGCCAAAAATAAATGATGTTGCTATCGTCTAATTTCTAGTTGAAGTAATCATCTGTTATATAGAAAATTTAGCTCATTAAAATGAAGTTCAACCAAAACACTAATGGTTGAGTGATCGATATCTAATATTTAAATTAGTTAAGTTCATGTCAATTTTGGTATTATTGTCATTATATTTACGGAAAAAATTATGAATAACGCGATAATCTAAATATAATGTAATTGCAGCTAGAGCATGAGCCCCAGGGCTCCTTTGAATCCTGAACATAAAATAGGTCATTTGTTTTTGTTTGATCCATTTTTAAACTTTGACCTTGCCCTGCTCTATCTTAACTCATTAGAATTCTTCAAAAATAATATTATGTTAATTCTATCCCGTCTTGTCTTATCTTGTTCAGACCTTACTTTATAACCCATTAAAATTCTTCAAAAATAATATTTTGTTAATTCAGCGCTGCCTTATCCTGTCCTGTCCTGCCCTAGCTTAACTTGCCTAGTTTAAATCATTTCCTACCCCACTCTATTAAGAGTGTGTCCTGTGCCTCCTGCCTCAATTGTCATTCTTACTTTAGATTTGCTAAATTGGATAAGTAAAATAAACTATTTAAATTTTGATATAAGAATCAAGTAAGGTAGAACAAAGAGACCAGTATGGGTTATGATACAGTGGTGGAATTGCTTCACCCTTAATTAGAGGTCTTGGGTTCGAGCCCTAGCAATGAAAATTTTTTTGTTGAGAGCGCCACCCTCAAATGGGCTCTACAGTGCGCGATTCGAATTTACTCAAGGTTTCACGGGTTACGAACACCAGCTAAAAAATCAGAAACTTCTAAATGACAATTACTTCAAGACAAATATTTTTAATTATGATGATAAGTATATATTTCGAGACAAAGAGAAATATTAATTTAAGGGAATGTGTTCAATGAGGCACAAAGTTTTTAAATGAAAGACCTTTTGCGAAAAAATTATGGTCTAAAATAGTTATAAATATTTTGTGACTATAAATCTATGAGTCTAATTAAATAGTGATTAATAATGAAAGAATTGTATTGAGATAATATGTATTTAAGCAAACAATGTGTAGTGTTGAGTCAGCATTTCAGTTAGGAATTGGTTAGGGAGTTAGTTATTGATTAGTTATGGTTTGTTATTATTCTGTTGCAATTAGTTATTCCATATGATCACCCACACTAATAGTGTGATCCAAGTAGTTGAGTTTTGTATATATACCTGTTTCTCTTCAATGGATTAAACAAGTTGTTCATTCCACAAATCACATCTTTTCGTTTCAGTTTTCAAGGCTCTTCTCCATGAAAGGAGATTAAAGCTTTTCATCAATGTTTCCAGTTCATATTTTGTCATGGTAGCAGAGCCTACTGATCCTGACTCTCCCTGTTTTTGTATCAAAATTTCTGTGTTAGATCTACATTGCTGAGGTGTCTATAGCTTCATCCTTCATGGCCATGGATACTCCAACTGTGACCTCTACAAGCAATACAACCATCAATCCAAGTGATCCCTTATACATTCATCCCTTTGACAATCCCAATTTTACTTTGGCTCCTGTTTCATTCGATGGAACTGGTTATCGTTCATGGAAGAGAAGTGTTCTCAGATCATTATCAGTGAAGAACAAACTGGTGTTCGTTACTGGTGAATACACCAAGCCTGAAGAACGATCAACAAAGCTTCGCCAATGGAAAAGGTGTGATGATATGGTTACTTCCTGGATCCTAAATTCTCTCTCTAGAGACATTGCAGACAGTGTTGAATATGTGAACAATTTAGCAAAACTTTGGAAGGAACTAGATGATCGATATGATCAAGCTAATGAAGCTAAGTTGCATCAAATTCAAAAGGAAATCAGTGACTTGAGTCAAGGTGCACTGGATATTACTAGTTACTATACCAGAATGAAGAAGTTGTAGGAAGAATTAAGTACTCTAGCTGCCAATCACACATGTAATTGTCAATGTACTCATGGTGCAAAGGATCTCATCTATAAGGCTGAATAGGACAGACGTTTGATTCAGTTTCTTATGGAACTAAATGAAGTTTATACAGTGATTAGAGGAAGTATTTTGATGATGAATCCTCTACTTTCCATGAGACAAGCCTTTGCACTTCTTGTGCAAGAGGCAAAGCAAAGAGAACTCAAGCCTCATAACCAAATGTTCACTGAGTCCACTGCCCTTGCTGCAAGCACTTCAGTAACCAGAAATTTCAAGACAAACTACCTGCCTGATCAAAGTTTTAGCAATGACAACTATAATTCTGGAAGTCACACCAACACTAGTAGACCTAGGCCATTCTGTGAGTATTGCAAGAAGTCTGGGCATACAAAGGACAAACGCTAGAAACTACATGATTATCCTCCTCACGGTTCAGCTACTAATTCACAAAGAAACTTTAACAATAGTTATAATAATAGGTTTAGTAAGGGAAAAAGAATTGCCACTAATGCACATGCTCAGCCATCAAAAATGAATATTGGAAAGGATGAAGATCCTGCACATAACAATCACAAAACACTAAGCTTATCTAAGGAACAACATGATCAGTTGGTGAATATGCTGCAACACTTCAATAGTTCTAACACACATGCTGATGCTCAAACTTGTGGAAATGCTAACTTTGTAGTTATTATTGTTTGTGCTTCCTCTATAGATTTTGATAAACCATCTTGTGGATGTTTCAAAGGAAAGGCTGACTTATAGATCCTGGATTCAGAAGTATCTCACTATATGACCTTTGACAAGAAATACCTTAGCAGTATTGTTTCACCATCCTATCCTTTACTTGTAAAACTACCTAATGGTTACAATGTGAAGGTGACAGAAATAGGAAATGTGATATTATCATCCAGAATCACTTTGTACAAAGTCCTACTGATACTTTCTTTCAAGTACAATTTGATATCCATTAGTTCTTTAACCTCACACCTCAAATGTGTAGTTTTGTGTTTTGATATTGCTTGTCTACTGCAGGCCCCTTCACTGAAGAGGCCTCTGAAGATTGGTAATGTGCATGATGGACTCTATCTCCTATTGTCAGGATGTCTCAAGAAAACCAACAACATTTCTGCATCAGAAAATTATTTTTCCAATCTAGTTTTTCCTTCTAAATGTAATCTTGTTGATAAGATGTATTATTCTTGTCATTCTTGTTCTCATTCATATCATTCTCCAATTATAAATAATATGCCTTTTATTAATAAAGACAGTGCTCCTTCCTTTTCATGTGGTGTTTTATCTCACAGCAATAAAGTAGATTTGTTATGACATTATAAACTAGGTCATGTGCCTTTTGCCAAAATGTGAGGAATGCCAATCCCTGTAACCTTCTCACCTAGACAACCTTTGTTTTGTTCCATATGCCTTATAGTCAGGCAGACTAGAGTGCCATTTCCTGACAAAATCATAACTACCAACACAATTTTTGAACTGGTCCATGTAGATCTATGGGGACCTTATCATGTTGCCACCTATGATGAATACAAATATTTTATCACTTTGGTTGATGACTATAGTAGAACCACTTGGATTCACCTCCTAAGTTGCAAAAACAACACATTATAAGTCATAAAAGTCTTTGTAACCATGGTACATAATCAGTTTAACACTTCTGTGAAACAAATAAGATCAGACAATGAACTTGAGTTCACAAACTTTGAGACAACAACCTTCTTACATTCCAAAGAAATTTTGCACCAAAAATCCTGTCCATACACCCCACAACAAAATGGTATAGTGGAAAGAAAACACAAATACCTTCTTGAAGTAGCCAGATTCCTTCTTTTTCAATCCAAGTTACCTGCATAATATTGGGGAGAATGTCTCCTCACTACAACATACATTAAAATAGAGTCCCATGTCCCCTCACTGCCAAAAAATGCTCCTTTGAGCTATTGCATAAGAAAGAACCTGATTATTCTCATATGAGAAGTTTTGGGTGCTTATGTTATCCAATAATTCCCAAGATCCAAAGAACCAAGATTGAACCTAAGACTACCCTTCACATTTTCATTGGCTATCCCTTTGGTACACAAGGTTACAAAGTACTAAGTCTAGCCACAAGAAAGATACTTATTTCTAGAGATGTTACCTTCTGTGAGCATGTTTTTCCTTTTACTTTCCCTGTCAGTCCTAATAAGTTTCCATCTATACCTAACACTATATATTTTGTGGATAATATCCCACAATTACACATGTCAGATAGTCTACATACCAGAGAGTGATAATATCATAGGTCTTAATCTGTCCCCTCGTCACAATGACTCATCTCCTACTTGTTCCTACATACCTTCACCAACACATATTACACCTTCACAATCTGAGACAGTAGGACTTAGCAAATCCCACAGAATGCACAAAGTCCCATCTTATCTGAATGACTATGTCCACAAAATGCCTCCTCCAAAATCATCACACACACAATCATAAGTTTCATCCCAAGAACCTGTTTCCCAAGCCAACACAACATCACTTCTCCATGAATACTTTACATTACACAACCATATAGCATCTAATGCCTTGATCCCTAATAGTCAGCAGTTTGTAAGAAACATCTATCTTGATAGTGAACCAGGTTCTTATGAGGAAGTAGCCATATGTCCTACTTGGCAAGCAGCTATGACACAAGAGTTTGAGACCCTGCATGAAAACAACACATGGAGTTTGATCCCCTTACCCATAGGTAAGAAGCCTATTGAATGTAGATGGGTTTACAAGATTAACTACAAGGCTGATGGTTTTATAGAAAGATTTAAGGCTAGATTGGTTGTAAAGGGGTACACTCAACATCTTGGGATAGACTACACAGAGACTTTTTCCTCAGTTGTTAAAATGGCAACTGTCAGAACGCTCATTGCCACTACTATCAAGAATAATTAGATATTTTTTCAGTTGGATGTGAATAATGTTTTCCTACATGGTAACCTACATGAAGAAGTATACATGAACATTCCTCAAGGACTTCAAACTGACACACCAGGACTAGTATGCAAATTAAACAAATTCTTATATGGGTTAAAACAAGCCAGTAGACAATGGTATGAAAGTTGTCTGAAGCTCTCAACTTAAGAGGTTATGTGCATTCATTGCATGATTACTCCTTGTTTTACAAAAAGACAGACACATCCACAATATTTGTTGTCATCTATATTAATGATATACTGATCACGGGGACAAACATGCATAAGATAAATGCACTAAAACACTTTCTTCATGACAGTTTTAGAATCAAAGATCTGGACAAACTACACTATTTTTTGGGTTTAGAGATACTATACAAAGATGATAGAGTAGTAATATCACAAAGGAAGTTTCTTCTTGATTTGCTAAAAGAGTTTGACTGCCACAACCTTAGCATCCTTAGTTCTTTTCTTGATCCCAATATTAAGCTGAAAGCCAAGGAAGGTATTTTGTTGTCTGATCTTGCCTGTTATAGGAAGCTTATTGGGAAACTTAACTTCTTGATCAATACTAGACTGGACATTGCATATGGAGTGCAACATCTCAGTCAATTCATAAATGAATCAAGAGAACCCCATCTACAAGCTGCCAAACATATGCTCAGATACTTGAAAAGGGATCTTACACTTGGAATTTTCCTGTCTAACAAGTCTGATTACACTGTCAAGGCTTACTGTGATTCTGATTGGGCTGCATATCCTGACTCTAGAAAATCTGTCTCAGGTTACATTGTGCTACTTGGAGATAGTCATATAAGCTGGAAATCCAAGAAATAAGAAACTGTTTCCCTTTCATCAGCTGAGGCAGAATGTAGAGCTCTGAGAAAGGTGGTAGGTGAATTGGTGTGGTTGACTAGATTGTTTACTGAGTTTGATATCCCCTTTCCTGGACCTGTTTCTATCTACTGTGATAGCCAATCAGCCCTACACATAGTCAAAAATCCAGTTTTTCATGAAAGAACAAAACACATTGAGGTGGATTGCCATTTTGTCAAAACAAAACTCAATGAAGGACTAATATCTCTTCATCACATAGGAACTGGACAACAACTTGCTAACATTCTTACAAAGGCATTGACTGGTAGCAAACATGCATCTTTGCTCAACAAGCTGGCAATGATTGCATCACTTCCATCTTGAGGGGGGCATATTAAGATAATATGTATTTGAGCAAACAATGTGTAATGCTGAGTCAACATTTCATTTAGGAATTAGTTAGGGAGTTAGTTATTGATTAGTAATGATTTGTTATTATTCTGTTACAATTAGTTAGTCCATATGATCACCCACACTGATAGTGTGATCCAAGTAGTTGAGCTTTGTGTCTATACCTGTTTCTCTTCAATGAATGAAACAAGTTGTTCATTCCACAAATCACATCTTTTCGTTCCAGTTTTCAAGGCTCTTCTCCGTGAAAGGAGATTGAAACTTTTCATCAGTGTTTCCACTTCATATTTTGTCAAGTTGTTATGTGATGATTTTACTTAATTCAAAGATATGTTATCTTTAATTAAGTAGTCTAATCCTCTCGTTGCTATTATACATTTTTATTTGATATTTTATATTGTATAAAATAATACATGAATTCTTACATAATTTAATAAGAAACATATTATATATTAACATCTTCGACTAGGGGCAAATAATCCCACTGTGTCACATATGAGTTCACACGAACTAAATATTTTTTGCTTACTTATACATGAATTAAGAAATTAGTTTACCGAAAAGAAAAGAATTAAGAAATTAACTAAATATTTGATTGTGAATCTAATTAATATTGTATATTTGTATATTAATTTGAGCTCACTATATAAAGTATATAAACTTCAAATCATATGGATCATTTTTTTTTTTGTACGATGAACCAAATCTTGTGTCATAAATCATGCATATATCTTTTTTTTTTCCTAATCCATTGTACCAAATATTATATTATCTTATTTTTTGTAATTTTTTAAACCATAAGAGTCCTCATCATGTATATGTCAAACTCAAGTTTAAAATGGAATAGATTGATGGAAAATTTTCATAAATAACTACAAGTTAGAGCGTGATTATAAAATGTAAGTAGCTATAGTTTGTTTTTAGCTAATTGTGTATCAAGAGAAAAAGTTATATCAAACGATGCGTGCATTGTGCATATTCTACAAAACCCAAAATGTTGCAACGTTTTTTTTTTTCTCTAGTTTTATATCATATATAATTTACATATTTGTCATGTCATGTATTTTTTTCTTAAATGAATTGCGAGCTATACTTTGGGCTGAATTTGCTGGACTGACAATGAAAATACATTGGGCTCGACTTTCGGCCCATTCCTAATTTCAGCACTGAGTAAACATATTTTCTGTTTGGGCGGCCCATATAAGTCTTCTCATGGACTTGAGTCCAATGTTTTTCTCCTCAATAATTATCTTATAAACAAGGAAGTTCAATAAGTCTCTGTTTTTATGTGACCAAAGATAAAAATAAATACAGCTGAATGGTCATACTTCCAAAAATTTTGAAACATTTGGCTATGCCATATAGAAGCAAATTAACATGTAAATGCAGCTGATAATAATCAAGAATTATTCTAGCTTACATGTAAGTGCTAGAGTTACTAAACTAGTGTCAAATATGATCATTAACTCATTAGATGTTGTATTATGTTGAACTATAACTTGCCTAACAAGTTGTTGCAATGATTAAGAAATGGTCACCATGTCCTCCTGGGCAGTGGGCTCATTGATCAGCTTTAATCTGTTTGAGGTTTACTTTCCCAGTTGGCAACAAGTCATGTTAACACTATTTAGACTTGTCTAAATTGATTTATTTTAAGTGTTTTTAAATCAAATTAGTTTTTAAGTATTTTTGAAGCGTTTGGATAAATTAAGAAAATCCTTATAAGCACTTAATTTTAAGCTAAAGTAATAAAAATAAGCCAGAAGAAGTAAGTTAGAATTTCTAACTTATGACTTTTGACTTATAAGTTAAAAGTCATAAGTCAATCCAAACATGCTCTTAGTTGCTGGTAGAAAAAAATAAATTCAATATGAGTTTAAAAAAAAAAAAAACAAGTTTTAAGTGAAGAAATGTAACTATCTGCCCCGTCATTATGGATTGGTCATTGGGGAAAGAATTTAGCCAAAAAACTCCAGGGTAGTAACTTGAAAATTTTGAGCTTAAGCCACACTTGGACAAAATCTGAGTCAGGTGAGGTCTGGTGCAATCTGATGATGGATTGGAATTTGATTTGTGAGTTTGACTCTTTTAGTTGATAGCCAAGACGATAAGGAGTCTGTACGGCTTTACCGAATCGAATTCGGATGAGTAGAACTCTCGAAATTGATCTTGGAGCAAAGAGTTGATTCTAGAATGTCATGGTTTGAGGGTGTGTTGCGAAATGAAGATCTGGGATGCGAATCTCATGTTTCTAAGTCCACACCACCTGCCACAGTGGGATTATTTTCGTTATAATGAGGCCGTCATGGTGGGAGAAGTGGCTGCTATAGCAGGGCAGTCGTGAGTTTAAGTAAAAAAAAGTCGCAGAACTATTTTTATTTGTCCCACTTCATTCATGATATAGCACAAGTGGCCTAGGACTATTTCCCTTCAGTTTTCTATCTGGTTCTTCGATAAAGGTAAGTTAATCATTCTTCTAACTTGTAATTGATTCCTAGACCTTAGATTCCAGAAGAATTCTCATAGGGGAAGATTTTGATTTGAAACTAATAATAGAAAAAGGCCAAGTTAGGGAGAGATGATCATGAAAGTAGTCAAAAATTAAAATTCGATAAATTCGGATATTGGAGGCCATCGTTCATTGATTATTATAATTCTTGTTTGTTTTTAGACAAAAAATGAGCCAAGACATTGAAAAATAGAAAAGCTTTCTTATTCTCAAGGCTTGATTCGAGATTGGTGATGGTTTATCTTCCTGTTTGAAAAATATGTTCTTGTTAACGACATTGATGGTATTGCATGCACGTCTGTAAATTAAAAAAGACAAAATGAACCTAAAAAGAGACTAGTTGTGACCAATTACATGCATTGAATTATATTTATGATTCATGATTTGCTCATTTGGTAAAATTATATAAGAGCTGAAGAAGTTTTGATGGTTTTCACAAATTAAATTTTTTTATATTTATGAAAAAATACACAACTTAAAAAATCCAAATAAAATTTCAACATCAAATATGATGTAATAATAGCATGAATTATAGAGGACATAAGTATTATAGAGTTAAACTTGAAGAGAGATGTTATGAATCAGCCTCAACCCAATAAGAATATCACACAAATAAATATTGGGCCAAGTAAAAATAATAGGGCTAAGTCTTTACAAAGAATAATTTGGGATCCTAAGGATATCATTTATTGTTGTTAAAAATAGAATAGAGTATCACTATCAGAAGGTATCATGAATTATATGTAAAAATACTTCTGTGTTTCTCATTCCCAATTTTGAGTCTAAATTTTTTCTCCTTCATTCTATTGATCCCTAGTTCTTACCTTCAATATTTCTGCATTTTTGCTCCTGCTTTTGCCATTTGAGTTATTGCATTTACTTTTTGGATTTGCAATTGAACTTTAGTCATTTCACGTGACATTCTTAGATTTGATATGATGTTTATTAAGAAGAATTTTTTTTAAAATTTATGATCTAAAATAATTTTAGATATTTGCGTAACTGAGAATTATTTTATTAAAAGTAAAGAAAAAAATTAAATTAAATTATTTTTAATTATAATAAAGTTGAGAAGTTGGTTAGTGTTACGTTGAGTTGGACTTTATTACAAGAAATTTATGTAATTATTCCTTTAACTTTTTTGATTGTAATGACTTGATTGGAAACTAACATTAAAATAAATATAACTGACTTTAGTGGATAAGCTGTTATAATTGGGTGACGATATAAGTTATTCACCCTAATATACATTGAATACATAATATGTATTTTAAATATATTATTATCACTATATTATAAGAATTAACATATATTTCCATTACTTCTTCTAGTTCATATTAAATGAATTATTGAGATTTTTTTTATAGTTTAAAATAAATAAATTATTAAGAATTCATAAAAATTATTGGATTTTTTTTTACATATTTATCTTGTATTTAACGAAACTTTTAACTACTTAAAAAATAGTCTTTAATTTATATTTTAATATTTTTTTCTTAAAGAACATGTGGGACCTTAATATTTAGTTATTCCTTTCAATACTATTTTATGTGGCACACTTTCCTTTTTGTTTAGTCCCTAAAAAAAATCACCTTATTCTAATTAGAAATAACTTAACCTTAAAATTACTCTTTTACCCTTAACAAAATGATTCTCAACCACACAAATATATAAGAATGATTTTAGACCACAAGTTTCAACAGTTTTTATTTTTTTCTTAAATACAACGCCAAGTCAAAGGGTGTCACATGAAATAAGACGGAGGGAGTAATATTTATCAGAGGAATATAAAACTATAAATTATCATTTAATCATACTAACAAATTAGTACTTATGACTTGAATTAAATATCATCGCCTCATAATTTATTAGAGTATAAAAAATCAGTATGATTTGGAGTAAATATCAATGCCGGTAAGTTATTATCGCCATCGTAAATGACAAAGAAAGAACAGGTGAATGAATTAGGTGTGATGTGAGTTACTCCTTTTGTTTTCTTTTACTGTTATATTTTTCAAAAGTCAATTTAATTAATTTTTAAAATTAAATTAATTTAATATTTTAAAAATTATACAAAAAATATTATTAATTGTAATTTTTTTCATATCAATATAATGAAAAGATATATCTTAAAATATCGACTTATATAATATGTATATAAAAATATAAATTATGAGAATAAAAATAGAACGGAAGGTTAACCTAGCGGACTTGCCAGTTTTTGCATCCAGAAAACGTCTTAACTTTCAAGATTCGCATTTGTCTCAAATCCCTTGCGCTTTTTCTATTGGCGCCTTAGGAACAAGAAAAACTCTGAAGTTTGAAGAGTATAAGCTTACAATTACTGAATATTAGGAACAAAAAGGGCAGGGGAGGAAATGTCAAAAAGCAACCAACTAACTTGCAAAAAGGAAAGCGCCCTTACAGTTTCCTGATCATACAGTTGGGGGCAATCATTAATTATCATATTCAATTTTTCATTCCTTTACTTGCTCCATTAAATTTTTAGTCTATTCAGTACTATATGTTAGGCCAATGTGATCATTAAGAAAGTTCAACGAATCAGTCAAATTCACTCGCACACGGCGCCATCACGCGTCTTCCCTCTTTCTTCCGTCTCCTTTATAGATCCGAATTTCGCCCAAAAGTCCTTTACTGTTCACGCACGCTTAATTTCTGATTCTTCCGAATATCTCTCTGCATACGTAGCTTAATCCATATACTTTTCTTTCTCAGGTAAACCTTCTGCTTCTTCTCATTCGAATTCCAGTTTGATTCACAAAGCAACGTTTAATTTAATCGAATTTGCATGAGGTCAACCGCTTTGCTTTTCGTTGTTGATCGTTGTTTCCTA
>DF358685.1:59870-90158 GCA_000787875.1 Solanum virginianum
GTATGAATTGCGTGTAGAAATGTATGCGAATTTCGGTTTGTACAATTCAAAATGAATGTCTTTGTGCTGAATGTAAATTTTTGAACAAGTTTGACTTAGGTCAATATGAGGAATCAGTGTTTTCTGCCGGATACATATTTGTTAAAATTCCTCTTACGGCCTTTGAACAGAGTAATTTACATAACTTGTGTGCGTTTAAAGTCATTCCTTGCTGAAAGATGTGATATAATGGCAATTATTACCTTCATTTTCACCATATGTGTGTACTTTTTGAGATTTGCTTATTTATGAGTAATTTATTTGTTAATGTGACTGCAGTTAGAGTTAATGGCGGATTCTGAGTCCGAGAACAAAAACAACATCCACAGAGACTTCTATATTCCTACCTATATACTTGCACTGAATGCTTCAAGCAACAGTTTACGTATACCTGATGCACCTAAATGCCCTGTGCTAGTGTTCATCAACTCAAAAAGTGGAGGTCAACTTGGAGGAGAACTTCTACGTACATTTCGTCATCTTCTTAACAAATATCAGGTACTTAAGCTGTTTCCCTTGGTTCACATAGGCAAAAGGTTTAAATGCACAACAACAATAACATACCTAGTGTAGTCCCAGAGGGTTCAAGAAGATAAGAGTGTACATAGACTTTACGTCTACCTCAGATGTGAAGTAGAGAGACTATTTTCGATAGGCCCTTGGCTCAATGACAAAAATAGTTTCAAAAAAGATGTAATGAAAGTACAAGCAACGCTAGAAAATAACAAAAACAGATAATAGCAGACAGGACTATCCTATAGTCGAATTACCTGAAACAATAGATAGTAATATAAATGGAAGAACAAGAACCTATAAGAGTAGAACTGCTCCTACTAGAAAGGTAACAAGCCAATATACTCATACTTACTAGTATGAATGCACTCCAATCCTGAGGTTAAAAAAGTTAACTGTTTTGCAAACATGCATGTATATTTTTTCCCTTCTATATAATTCTCTTTTTACCTAACTTTCCAGGTTTTTGATTTGGGAGAAGAAGCTCCTGATAGTGTTTTACGTAGACTGTATTTGAATATAGAAAGGCTCAAGGGTAGTGGCGATCAATTTGCTGCTGAAGTTGAAGAAAGAATGAGAATTATCGTGAGTTGAATTCTTTGAGTTGGTTCATGATTTTAACAGGTTTTCTCATAATTTCACCAAGGGCCAGATGATTATTTTCCAGCGCAAAGTACTGACATTGAATATATTATAGGTTGCAGGTGGAGATGGCACGGCTGGGTGGCTTCTTGGAGTTGTATCTGATCTCAAACTGTCTCAGCCACCTCCAATTGCTACAATACCTTTGGGAACAGGAAATAACCTTCCATTTGCTTTTGGCTGGGTATGGATCTGTGGAAGAAACCATTGACTCACTAAATTTGTGAAGGATATTTTCATGTAAATTGTATCTCTCATACAGTGGTGCAAAAGCTCTCAGTCTGCTTGCCTGGTGTCTCGCTATGCAATTTGTTTCGTAGTTTTTCTTACACTATGTTGAAAATATCTACAAACAACCTCCTCCTTCTACACAACAAAAAATTGCGCATAAGCATGTTCATTAGTTAGGAGTTAGAGTAAAAGTCTTTTATTTCCTATGATACATCAGTTAGTGTGTCTTCAATATTGAGAAAGATACTTTATCTGATGTGAAGTTTTGGCGATTGACAGGGAAAGAAGAATCCAGGGACTAACCTTAACTCTGCCATCTCCTTTTTGAAGCAAGTAATGAATGCAAAGGAAATGAAGATGGACAGGTTATTTTATTAGTTCATATGTGATATTATGGCCTGTCTGAGATAATCGTTTTTCTTTTAAAATCCCTTCATGATCAAGTTTTAATTCTTTGTTCAAACGTCTTGGCAGTGGTAAAAGCTGAATGTATCGTCTATCTTAAATTGAATATCTTGTTTATACATTAAAGAGATGAGAGCTTGTGACGTATAGTTAATTTAAGTGCAGACAGTAGGGGTCCCATTTCACTATATACTGTTATTGTTTTTCTTGAATCCAAAGTAAAGATTTAAAATATAACAACAATGTAAAATGGGATTGATGTAATTATATATTTTGTGCAATAATATGTGGATCCTCCTTAAAGATCTATCTTTTCATGGAAATTGGGCAATATTTTTCTGGTCCCTAGTTAAATCAAGGAATATTATAGTTTGGTTGATGAACTATTTGTGGGCTGTGGGAGTGTGGGGTGTGTAGAAGAGAGAACATCAGGTTCTATCTCAGTACATTAATATCCACTGAATTAAAATCTGCTGAAGTCGTAATTATTTATGGATGTGTGGGTTGACTAGCTTCCATTAAAAGAGAATTGGAACAGCATAACATGCTCTTAAGGCAGAGTCTCTCCATTTTCTACTTGTGCATATCTAAACTGCAGTGGAGAAAAGATGCTATATGCATCGTTGTTTTGTGCTTAAAACAACAATAACATACCCAGTGAAATCCCACAAGTGGAGTTTGGCGAGGGGACAAGGGATTATTAATCCCGAGATTAGTTTTAGGATGATTTTATTCCATGTATGGTTGGGATAAAAGTGCGGGATTACTTAACAATGATTGGTCATCCGGGGATTGTATTGTTGTTTTTACCCATATTGAGCGTGGGATAACTAATCCCGAGATATTTAGTCCTGGGATAACTTGTTCCCACACCAAAAAACCCTTAGTGTGGTATATATATTTCAATTGCAGACACATCTTGAAGTATTATAGATGTAGAATAATTACATAGGCAAAAATTGGTGCATCATGACTGCTCATTCTCAACCAACTAGTGTTAAAGAATTTGCTTTATGCAGTTGGCACATTCTTATGAGGATGAGGGCACCAAAAGAAGGTTCCTGTGATCCTGTTGCACCCCTGGAACTGCCTCATTCGTTACATGCCTTTCACCGAGTTTCTCCATCTGATGAACTGAACGTGGTAAGACATCCTTATCTGTTAGTGCTTTTGTGTATAAAGACAATGTCTTCTCTAACATATGTAACACACACTTTCATAGAGTTTAGCTCCATCTTTTGTATCTCCATAAGATCTTGGTCACTGTATTCATTTTTCCTTTCTTTTTTCATTTGTTAGATGTCTTTGCTGATAGCATATTAAACCTGGTTCTGCGTCTGTAAAGTCCTGTTCTATAATAAAATATATAAATCTTGGTGTCACCTTTAAGTCTTCTGTCAATCAAATTGGCTGTTAGCAACATCCAACATAGGCACCTTATATAGGAGAATATAATCACTGCAAATAATTTGTTCTATTATTTTTATGTTACTTTTGGCTTTCAACAACAGTATTTAATTTTAAAGAATATTCTACAGCATGAGTTTTCTGGCTTTGAGAGAAAGCTGAACCAAAAAATCATTGTAGTGGGAAAAAGTTTCATGAATAGTATCAAAGAAACAGTGAAAAACAATTGGAGTTGATATAATATTTGACTTTCAGCACTTCACACATATGTAAAGGTAGATGAGTCTTCAAATTGACAAAATTGATATGGTTTGATGGAGATACCACTATTTTTAATGGCTTGGAGTACATATAATTTAATTGCATTAAGTTGTTTGAGCCTAATCTTCTATGAGAAAGGAAAACTGCAGAATTCACTATTATGATTTGAGTTTATTTGAAAAAGAATCAGCATCTTTTACAAGTATCAGTGCCTGCCTAGATTAAATTTACTACTTACAAAGGAGTTTCCTTGTGTATTTACTTGTAGTTGGGTAAATCATATGAAGCCCAGGGTGGGGCATATTCGGGTAGGATTTCCATTTTTGGCATTTCCAATTTCAAATGTATTCATATTGATTAAGAATGAAAATTGGACATATGGATTTGTCTATCAATATGCATGCATACATATGTCTATCAGTGCGCAGGCTATGTTCTTGCTTTTGCAAGTTACAATTTACTTAGCTTGGTCTGTTTCAAAGTGTTACCCGCCACTGCTTTCCTCTTTTTAACCTAATACCACGCAGGAAGGATTCCATACATTTCGTGGAGGTTTCTGGAATTACTTCAGCATGGGTAAGTGCATGTTCTTCTGATTAGGAATTAAATTCTATTTAGCCGTCTAACTTCTTAGATTTTGTCAAGCCAGTTTAATAATATATATTGGACTTACAAGGGAGGGGGGGGGCGCTTATCCTGTTCAATACCTATAAGAAATGGTAATCTTTATATCAACTGAAGATATAAACAAGACAATTGAAGCAAACCATCCATATAGCCTATACCAATAGTTAGAATTAAGGCTTAGTTGTTGTTAGGCTTACATGAGGTCCAAGCAAGTAAAATGTGGGATGTAAAACCTCTAGTTTTGGATAACATCTAATTTGCCTAAACAGGTTAATTTGGAACAAAATGAGCCTGTCGAGTGATACCAATAGAGAATTTATTTAGCCCATCCATCTAGATTGGAATTGAGGCGCAGATGATTGATATAAAAAACTTTGACTGGGTTTGGTCTCTTATTTTCTCCGTGCTGTATGCCAATTCTTGGTCTTACTTTTAGTTCTGAGTTACTTGGCCTATTAAAGTGTTTAAGATAACCATAACGTCCTTATCTTAATTCTTCTATTAAATTTGAGTCAAGAAATTTCATTCTAGAGATTGTTCCACTCATCCATTTCTTTTCATAGTTTACATTTCTTAAAAATGGAGGTCCGCTAAATTATGGAAACTTGAAAGAAGGTTGGGTGCAATTGACTCTATAGATATTTACTATAAGCAAGATTTTATTTGTCATAAAAAGCCTGCATTAGTAATTGATTTTCGTTAACACAACAGCTAAGAACATACAATTCCCATAGACATAAACAAAATGTCTACGGGTTTATGCCTTAACCTACAGAGACTATTATTTGAAGTTATTTCTTTGCTTGTGCTTTTAGTCATCTAACACGAATTTTCTGTTAGCAGGGATGGATGCCCAAGTATCTTATGCATTTCACTCGGAGAGAAAAATGAACCCTGAGAAATTCAAAAACCAACTAGTCAATCAGGTAAGAAAGTGAGTGATAAATTTAAGAAGATACAGCTTCTCGATTTATTTCTCTGAATATTTGCATATTTATTTGAAGACAATTGTCATAGTCTTGTGCTCTGGACTTTTTGTTTTGTTCTATCTAGAAGAAAAGAAAATTACTCTCAATTTAATGACTCTTGTGATAGAACAGATAAGTTGAAGATGTAGGCTTGGGCTCTTGAAAGCAGGAGTCAAGATTTTTGGTATACCGGATATCTTGTTAGTGCTTAATATGTTTGTTCTCTCGTTCGGAAGGCCAAAAATAAAATGACCATTGTGTTAACTTTGTTTTGGTATCAGCTGGAAATTTGATTAACAGAACTCCAGCTATACATCCTCCACTGTTGAGACAGATGAGAACATATGATAGATCAAAGAAAAATACATGTGCAGCTTTTGTCTTGATTCATGTGCTGTAGACCTTCCTATAAACTTAGTTTATCCTATCTTTGTGCAACCCAAGTAATCACTGTCTTATCTATACAAATACTATGCAATACATGTTATCCCCTCACTGTTTTCTCAGATAAGCTTCTAATGCTTCTTATTATCCTTTAATTTGTTTATCCACATCTCTCTCGAATCAACAGGTTCATATGCATCCTTGAACTCTTAAAAAATTCTAAAATTGTCTAATGTTTCAATAAACACATGAGCATGAGTTGGTTCTGAAGTCATATTGCTAGGAGTATTGGTGATCGGAGAAGAAAAGGTTAAGAAACTGATTAAGGTCCATGCTGGTGGGTTTTTTAAATCCTTATTTTTAAATATGTTAGACAGAGGGCAGTAGGTTATATTATTCTTGATAAGATATAGGGACATCTGTGAAAAGAATAAGATATATGGTGCTTTTTCCAACTGGTAGTATGTCGTTTTATTTCATTATTATACATTTTCCTTCTTGGATTGCCTATGCCTCTAGTAACTATTCCACAGAAACTCTGCTTTTCTAATACTTTCCCTCGAAATTAATGTTAGTAAATTTGTTGTGCACCCTTATCTTAGATGATACATGCTTCAGGAGATCACATAAATAGTTTTCATTGCTTATTATGCTTGATATTTCTCAAGAGATAAACAAACGGAAGGATGGTGCAAGTTACCAGAACTATTTTGGTTCGGAGCTATATTTAGCACTTTGCCTGATATGGAATGCTCATGGATATAGTTGTTTTACGCTTCAAGTATATGGTGAAAACATTGTTTCTAGGAGGTTCATCAGTTTGACTATTAACCTTAGGACATGTTTGCTCCATACATGGATGAGTCTTTATTCTGTTTGTATCTCATGCCTGCATATTCCATAAGTGACCATTAACATCAATAAACAGATGTCCACCTTGACAAGCAGGATGACTGAACTTACACGTTTTGTTATGTAATTTAGGACATATTCTACCTTTCTACCTCTTTTGTCTTGCCCTAGTGATGATGATGCATAGTAAAAACAATTTTCAATGACTGGTACTCGAGATAAACGAGGGATAGCCCCAGTGTTAAGGACCCTCAACCTCCAACCATAAATTTGGATATCGAGTCAGCAGCAAAGCAAAGTGAAAAATGCCACACTTAGGCTCTCGAGCAGGGCTATTAAGCTCCTAGGTAGGGGTGTCTGGACTCTGGAGGGGTGGAGTTTATATTTATATTGACCAATTAACTATTATTAATGCAACAAGTTATATGATTTCCATATAATATGACGCTAATTTTCATTGGCATTTAATAACTAAATGAAATTCACGGTTTCTCTGTCCTAGCTCAAATGAAGCTATTTGCATCATTTTTTTCTTGAGGCAGGCTTCTAGCATTGCTTAACGTTCTATACATAATATTTGAAGGGAATGCCTCTTGCTAATTTTTCTTTCTCCACAGAGTTCATATTTAAAGCTAGGATGTACACAAGGATGGTTTTTTGCCCCCCTCGTTCATCCTTCTTCGAGGTGAGTCTGCAATGTCGTTTTGTTACACAACTTCTTCCATATCTTTTGCAACTCAGCAACACTATATTCTCTTTTATGGAAAGCTTCACCTTCTTGAAGGTCTGATGTAAGGTGAACATAATTATTTTTTCAACAGCTAAATCACATTGGAATAATCATTCATAGTTTACAACAGCTAAGAACATACAATTCCCATAGTGAACATAATTATTTTTTCAACAGCTAAATCACATTGGAATAATCATTCATAGTTTAGACTTCTAGACTCCTGAGACTGACCATATTTATTTCTATAATTCACCCAGATTGCAAAAAGCGTGTACTGTGTGTGATCTCTTCTATTCAATTGAAAGCTACTTATTTGAAAATTTATTAATCTGCCTAAACTTTTTATATCTGTTTCATCAGTGTATGGCACCTTGCTCTTATGTGCCAACTCTAAATAGCCATGTAAATTTGCTCTGATCTTCTTGCCAGAAACATGAAAATGTGAACTTGATGACTGCTCTTGAAACTTATTAAGATACTCCCTTTTTCCTGATTTAATTTGTCTTTCTTTTTAGTTCATCCTAAAATAGTGTAATATCTTCCAAAGATCACATTTTATTTAAAATAGTTTGCCACTCATAATTAGCTACTACGTTAGCAAGTTCTACACAATTTACGCAAGTTGATTGCCTTATATAAATGACAGAGTGGGAAAACATGAACTCTTGCATTATTACCCGTGCCAGGTAAACCATGACAATTAATTGGGTTAGAAAGATATAACTACAAATTTTGCAGCTGTCATTATTTTCCAACCAGTATTTTTCCTGTTCATAATTTGTGCCAAGTAGCGACTATAAATTTGAACAAGACGTTGAGGAAAATAAAAAAATTTCTTGTCATAAGCCGGTTCAAGTTGACATCTTGATTGAATATTTTACCATCATCTCTTATCATTATGAGGGTCCACCTTACGAAAATTTACTGGTTTCTGGTGGCATCTAACTATGGTTTACTGCAGGAACATAGCTCAACTGACCAAGGTTAAAATAATGAAAAAGCAGGGTGAATGGCAAGACCTTCACATCCCACCCAGGTAATATTAGTCATGTAATATAGGAACCTTAGATGACAACTTGACAATTTACTTTTCTGTATCGTTCTTCAAATATAATATTTGGCTTCCTCTAACCAGTTTCTGGTTGCATCACTGCATCCATCTCTATGGCTTGATGATGTTGCTTCCTGAAGAACTATTTATGAGTTATGTAACTATTCTTTTTTGTTGTCCAAATTGAACATGCAGTGTCAGGTCAATTGTATGCCTCAACTTGCCTAGCTTTTCTGGTGGACTAAATCCCTGGGGAACACCCAATAGCAACAAACGTCGATATGTATGCATTCTCAACAAAGCTTCTTCCCAACTCTGCTCCTTTTTCTGTTTCCTGAAGTGTTTTGTAGCTTTACTTTTTTTTCTTGTTTGTCCAAGTCGGTGTTCTATGGTGGGATTTTTTTTAATCTATTTCTTCGAAGTCCTTTTATTTTTTTTGTAGTTATACTGACGTGCTTATATGTCTTAAATGTGGACAGAGGGACTTGACTCCTCCATTTGTAGACGATGGCCTTCTTGAGATTGTTGGATTCAGAGATGCTTGGCATGGATTGGTCCTCCTTGCTCCAAAAGGACATGGGACACGTCTTGCCCAGGTTAGGAATAAATTGTGGTTACTACAAATGTTTGTGCAAGGAGGTCGACCAATGAGATGTTCTGTTTCTACTATTGATCAACTGTCTATTGCATCGCAAGAAGGATATCCAGAAAAACGGAAAAAACATTGAACAGAAAGAATACAGGAGTATTGGACCCATAAACATTTTCGTAATAAAGCAAAATGAAGTTGCAGAATCTGTCTAAATTATTGCTTGTAGTCCTGAACATAGATATCCACCGTAGAGGTCATTTAGTCGGATCTTTTCTGAAAAACCAGAATTTATGTTTTCTTATATAAGCAAAGCTACTATTTACACTGAAAATTATCTTATTTCCTCTACGGTTTCCCTATTTGTAGGCGCACAGAATCCGGTTCGAGTTTCACAAAGGCGCAGCTGGTCATACATTCATGAGGATTGATGGGGAACCCTGGAAGCAGCCCCTACCTGAAAATGATGACACCGTTGTGGTAGAAATTTCTCATCTAGGACAAGTTAAGATGCTTGCTACCCATGACTGCAGAGCCAAAAGTATACATGATCCCTCAAGTCAATTCAGTCATGACGCTGATGAGGTTGATAGTGATGAAGAAAGTTCGGTCAATGAAGTACAGAGGAAATTTGGGGCAGCAGACACTTTCAAAATTCCAGATGAGGTTGATATTTCAACTCTCAGTTAATTTCATAACTCCTCTTTGTTCTACTACCTCTATTATTACATTTGCTGTATAGTTAGACATAACGAGGCTCCATGTCGAATTTATAAGACATGGATATTTTAGAGGTTTTGCATAGAGAATTTCGTGATTATTTGTTGTACAGGAGAAAGTTTGTTGTATGATAGAGGGAGACGCTTAAAATCACCATTATAATCTTTTACAGGCTAACTTTTAGTTAAGCAGAGTATTGTTTGGCTTTTAAACTTGTATTCTCTACCATAAGTCACGGGTTCAACTGGTAAAGTTGAAGGGGAGCCTTGGAGTAACTGATAAAGTTGTTGCCATGTGCCCAGAAGGTTACGGGTTCAAGTCTTGAAAACAGTCTCTGACAAAAATGCAAGGTAAAATTGTGTACAATAGACCCTTGTGGTCGGGCCCTTTCCCAGACCCTGCGCATAACGAACAATTTAGTGCACTAGACTTGTCCTTTTATTCTCTACCAAAAGTGAACCAGATTAGGAAATATCGTCCTTTTTGTTTACGTGCTTCTACTCAATCTAAACACAATGGAACTTTAAAATCCTCAATAAAATAACTGATGGAGTGCTTTGAAGCAATACTTAAAAGCACTCCAAGAATAGGGTGGGAGATCTTATTGCATTTTTACCTTCAAGAACTTCCTGTAATTATGAATATTCACCACCATTTGAAGAGCTCTCTCTGCATAGTGAAATATTACAGCAGAGTTCATCTGATTTTATTAGTACTCTGGTAAGAATAAATATAGTCGTAAAGAATGTTTACACAGCTTGAAACAAAACAGAACCAAATTAAATGAAAGAGCATGACTGCTGAGTAAATCTTTGATTTTTGTCACTACATAGAGGGACCTTATCTATAAATAATTTAGAGATAGTTGCAACAGTAAAGCTATTCTGTTTAATCAGAAAATAATGAACATTGCGATATATCTTAATTACTATAATAAAAAAACATTCAACATAACTTTGATCTTCTAATATAACTTGCCTGAGCTTTGGGGACTGAAATCTATTGTACATGGACTGTTCCGTTAGTGGAACAAGTCAATGAGGTCCAAGCAGGAGGACAAAATGATCTCTGTCTTATCTCCCAGCATATTGGTAGTCTCCCAAGCATTTTGTCACAGTCTCATTGGCCTTCTGAGTTTCTCTTTCGCCTCTCTTCTTCTTCTCCCTAAACAACACACATCATAAAATTGAGATAAAATGGTAAAAGTATTTTCACCAGACAAGGTCTTGATTGACAGTATTTGATGAATGTAAAAGATGGAGAGGAAGGGATACAAGGGGACATAAACGAGAGTTTTTTACTGGGGGTGAGAATGAGGTGGAGGGGGTTGGTTAGCCATGAATTTCTGGCAGATTATGATGAACAGAAACTTGTTAGAGCTTATCCAAGGAGCATGCTAGAGAAAAAAGCAGCTGAATAGTTTTAAGAAAACAGTTGAGAGAAAGGATACGGAAGAGTGTTGAACCAAGAAAGAACTCTAACCTTTCCACGTATTCCTTCAACAGTTCTTTAGCCTGAACCAGCTTGGAGAGCAAATTGCGATAAACATCAAGGTCCCGGTCAACACTTTTCTTATTTACATTGAGTGCGGCACAAAGCTGTCATGTCAATTCCACAAGTCAATAATGATATTCTCGTCTAAGTGTATTGGAATTTACATGAGCATAAACATGGGGAGTTTCACCTAAACATGAACACATTCAGGAAGCCTGCTACACTAGTTACTCTGATTATAAGCAAGACCATTGTTATTTTATCAATACAATTTCCAAACAAGTGACATTTTTATGGCAAGTAAACTCAAGATTATCTCAAGTTTAAATTGTTTTCTTCTTTTTGCTTAATAGCAGAAATCTCTAATTCGCGACCTCCAATTCTTTCTATACTAAGGTCATGTCCTTGGTGAGATCAAGTTCCGCCATATCATGTCTGATCACCTCCCCCTGGTACTTCTTCGGTCTACCTCTACCCCTCCATGTAGCTCCTAAAACCAACCTCTCGCACCTTCTAACAGGAGCATCAATACTCTTTCTCTGCAAATGTCCAAACCATCGCAGTCTCGCTTCCCTCGTCTTCTCAGCAACTGGGGCCACCTCTAGTTTCTCTATGTTAGCCTTCTAGTCGTACAGAATTTTCAAGAAAGACAAACGGCTATGCTATAATAACAAAATATAGGGCAATTCAATCTCTTTATACATAGACGGTTAACAGAAACCTTTTATTTTCTCGTGCAGGTTAAGAGACAAAATAGGTCTCGTGGGTGGAAGCCAAGAATATGGGCACCATTAAGAAATTTGCTCGCTTTTCATTTAGAGACACATTGAGTTTCATCCTAATGGGGTATAATGTTGTTCATGAGAAAAATGATTAGAACTTTTTCTTTGTTCCCTTTTTTCCCTCTTTCGTGATGGATGTAACTGTTTGTGAAGATCATCATTTAGCAATCAATACATTTGTTGATTCGTCAGTGCAAACAAGAAATGCTAGCATTGGTCGGAGATTCATAGTGACAGAGAGAGAGAGTAGAACTCCTGATGTTTCTCATACTATCACAGGGATATCATGGACAGATTAGATCCATTCAAGAAACTTGTACAGGCTATAACACAAAGAGTTCCTTTGGCCATTAATCCACAAGCATTTCCTTGTGATAGGATGAGTGCCATCAATTATCTTTCCCACAGATTTCCTGAGAACTGATACGTTTGACTTCAGAATTCACACTTCCCCACATAACCATGTTTTAAGGAATAAAGATTTCTGCTCTTTACAGTTAAATTTGTACAGTTCGAGACAGTGAATTGTAGTTTTAGTCCACACAATGCACAGGTCCTGAGTTTTACCTTATATCATAAAACAAACATGTAAGATTTTACACACTTTTATCTTAAGACATCTACTTCTAGTGTCATCTAGCACTCATGGATGTTCTTTTTTTTTGCACAAAAAAAGGAATATGTCAAGAAGAAGAGAAACAGTAACAATGGGCAAGGTGACCGAAAGAGATATGGGCCCATTTGGCATGGAAATTGGGAAGTTTGAAAAAAAAAAAGTTTTTGTATTCAAAATGAAAAATGGTAATTGGAAATTCGAATGTGAATCAGTTAAGAAGTGTCAAAAGTAAGAGTGGATTCTCTTTTATCATAAGCCAAAATAAGCGTCAACTCCCTCCAATATAAATTGTAAATGATATCTCAGTCCAATCCCATCCAAAACAATTTAGTCATCACCAAAGTATTCATGCCAACATGCACAAACCTTAACCAACTGCATTATGCAAAACCTCAAAGTTTTAGTGATCTACATGCTGAAAGGGAGTCTTCTGCTCTTTTGAGAAATTTTACTTTGAACAAGAAAAAGTCAAGAAGACCGGAGTGTTCTATGGTGCACTTTCTTAGCATCATACAGTGGAAATTGGCTTTAGCCTTCATGCAGAGAAAAAAGAAGAAGCTTGCCGCTGCACTTTCACAGAAGGGCACGAAGAGATGACTAGAGTTTGGAGGCTTTAGCCCAAAGGGTCCTATAGTGAAATGATGTTGCAAATGGCTGGGGATTACCTGATGCAAATAGTAACGAAAGAATATCTCTGCTGATCCTTTTTGCTACTAACAGACATTAATAGAAAATCAATTAAGATTCAGGAGAAAGAAACAGGAGTGTGAATCTTCTTGAGAGTAACACAGAGCAGTAAATTGATCCCAAAATGTCAAAAAAAAAAAAAAAAAAAAAAAAGAAGCGAAAATCACTAAATCGACGGCCTGGTAATGTCTAATTCTACGCAATAAGGGAAATGAGCCTTCTCTCTGAAATTAATCTCCAATTCTCTGAATGGTTTTCATTCATTCACTTTGTCTGTTTGATATCAGCCAGAATGATGTCGTAGGTTTTCTAAATCTAGCGGTTACAAGGTTAGAGGCCAGCACGCAAACATGAGGGAAAAGACAAACAAAAACTCTATCTAGACCCAACTTAAGAAGCTCTAAAAGAAAATATTCATCTGTATTAGTCGCGTCTTTATATATTGTGTTGCTACTGTTCGTCATTTATTTTGTTACTTTTATTGTATTTATAAAATAATCAACTGCCTCACTCTAGTTGTTTTTTCATATCTAGTATTTTTCTGCTTTTTGGGCTGATATATTTGAGTTGAGGGTCTTCCGGAAACGGCCTCTCTATCTCTATGAGGTAGTGGTAAGATTTGTGTACATTTTATCCTCCCCAGAACCCTACTTGTGAGATTTCACTAGGTATGTTGTTTTTACTAACAAAGTAGCTATGCAAAGGCAAATTGAAACTATATGTTTCTCACCCAGACATGGGCTTACAACTCCTGATCATGAGTAACCTTCCCTCTGACACTAAATTACTTTACGCATTTATCATAACTGTTTCGAAAGTGTTACAGGATTACACAAACCACAGTGCTTGTGGTGATTCTAGATGATTTAAGTAATCCAAGTAAACATAGACGAGACGACAAAAAGTTCTTCTAAAATACAAAATATACTATGAAGATTGTTATGATATATACCTTTTCTAAGACGGTCGGATCAGTTACATTTGCCAACTCAAGTAGGCGAAAGAGACCAACCGCAAATAATCGACTGTAGCAAAAACCATCCTTGGTTCCAGCTCGCTGTGCAATATCCTTGAAAATGTTTTCAATTTCTCCATCTTTGGATGAAAAGTCAACAAGTGAATTGGCATTTTGATTACGAGCCCATTCTTCTAACTTTTGTGCATCAGCTCTATAAACATACTAGGAAAGTTAGAATCTATAAAAAGGAAAACATTCATGGGCATACATCATAATAAAAGGTAAGTACATTCCTGATAAATCTTCTCAATGTTAGACAAGAGATTATAACAACTACAACAGTAAAATCAACATCTGTGCCTAAACCCCATTCTATTGGCACTCGGCTATATGAATCATCAATATCCATTGTGCTCATTTCATTTCTACTCAAGACTAACAAATGTGATTAAAAAATAAGAACATCCACAAAATGTTCTAACCTTCTTACATTGGATGATCATGACTCGTGATATTTAAAAGGAGATGCACAGAAAATATCTAAAAGAAAAATGAAAATATTCCCATATTATTAAGTTTCAAATAAATAGAGAATGATTTCAGCATTTTCTTGGTTGGTTCATTTTAGCATAATATAGCCACCTCAGATTACCATGTACCGCTCTAACAAAGAATTCTAAGGCATCTTTATCAAAAAAAAAAAAAAAAAGAATTCTAAGGCTTGAGCTTTTGTGGCATAATTCAATATTATAACATCAGATCATCTCTGTTTGAATGGAAAATTAATGCCTTAACCACTGGTCACTAAAGGATAAAGATTAAGGTTCCACTGGTCAGTAAAGAATAAAGATTAAGGTCCTTGGATTTTTTCTGCTTCCAGCATAATATTGCTGTGGTTGTCTCCTCAAGGCATTAGAGACATATAATCTGCTTCAATTCATAGGCAACACGGATTAAGTCTTAAACATTTACCTCTTACAATTGAACATCTTCATTCCAAAGGCAAAGATATGCATTTACACTATATAAGTCTTCTTTAGTGAAATAGGAGACGCTTATTTCTACGTCACAGACCTAATCCTTTGATGGAGTACATGGATCAAATTTCTAGAACAATATTTGAATTATCTTAACAAGATAAAGAGCGACTTTTGGCCACTGCAAGAAAGATGAGAGCCTCTCCCTGGAATTCTATCTAGTATATACATATGTACTTATGCTTCAACTCTTTTCATCAATCTAATTTCTCATACTTGGATTTTGGGTGAATCATGATTAGAATTTTCAATCTAATTTTTCAAATATTTGGGTTTTGCTAAGCATGTGTGAAGTTTGGTTATGAAAACTGAACTATAAGTTGAGTTTTATCTTGAGAGGCATGGGTTACGTTAGGTCAGAGCCTACAGGTTGCCAGGCATGACCCTTAAATGGGTCATGATACTCTACAAGTGGGAAAATGTGAGAAATGTATATTTTGGCTTGATCAATCTCATCCCATGTAACCTCTTGGTTAAAAAAACTTAGAATATGCATATCCACTTCATAATGGGGTTACTTTATTCAATTCATTCATGGGTTCCTCTTCGTAAGCCCACGAAGATACTGTTAGATTATGGATAACAGTAAGCTACATCTTAGTATATGAAAGTTCATCAAGGGTTCTACAGCTAGTTCTGAATAACACTTCCATTCATTGGGAAATCATACACCTTCATTTCTCAAGCACCATAATTAAACTTACATTTTATCTACAACTACCTTACTGGAAGGCTCAATGTTAGCATCCACTCACTTATAAATAACTATTTGTGTGCATTTAAACCAAAAAGGAGTAAAAAAGCAACAAAAAGTGGCAAGAGATGGATTAACCATGCCTGTATTGCTCAGGATCCTCCTTTAGCGCCTCTATGTATGCTTTGAAGATGGCATCACGATCCGCTTCACTTGGGTAGCCCTCCATAAGTTGATCATACACAGTAACAAAACCTAGGGCAAACACAGGATCATATTGGTAGGATTTCTTGTACTTTATCAAATGTTGTTGCACGAGTAACTCTTGTAACACTGTGTTGTAGACAGTTGGAATTGGACGCTTGTAAGCGGTCAAGAACTTCATTTTAGTATCAGCAACAGTCGGCAAATCTGGAAACAGTTCAATATAAGAAGCTACGTTATTACCTCATAAATAAGCACTTGAAAAATCACTAAGATAGAATAAAGTAAGTAACGAGAAAGAAATTGGACGAAACAAAATGTAAATACAGAAAATGCGGACAGTTGCAAGAATGCAGACAGATCATTAAACCAGACGAGGCTTCAGTTTCTCTGTTAGTTAAATATTCCATGTTTTTCCCTTTGATAAGTTAAGTCAATCTTCATTAGCAAGTAATAGTACTCCACCCATCTATTTTATACAATGTAATTTGTATTAACACGGAGTCTAATATGTTGATTTGAGTATTATATATATATATTTGGTAATTCTTTTAGAAGAAGTAAGGTCATTTTATTACACTTCATTACAAAAAGGTATATGAAATCATCCCACAAGCTAATTAGGGAGCTAACAAATATTAAAGTAATGGTTAACAACTTGGTTTGATCAAGAAATGTCACACCAAAATTTATAGCGGGAATAGTTTAATGAATTCAAAGTCATGAAAGTTCTAAAAGTTGTATAGAAGAGGAAAAGTGTAAAATATTTCGGAACATCTAGTGCCCACTGACCATGGATAATTCACTTTTTTCAGGAACTTATTCCGAAAACCTGTTAGGACACAGAATTGCTACAATTTTCTGGGATTCAACTTGAACTTTTTGGAACTTCTGGGATTCGAGAAACTTCAAAAAGCTGTTTTCACAATTTTTGCTCCAAATCACTCACAAAAATCCAAAATCGGTTCCAGTTTGTATTCATGTTAAAACACAACTCCAATTTCCAAATACCAGTTTCAACTTGAAAACAAATATGACTCTTTTCCGAATTTCATAATTTTTATGTCCAAACACCCGCTGGTGTTATAAAAGCAGAATGTAGTGAGTATAAAGCAACAACAAACCTAGTGTAATCCCACACAATAGGGTCTAGAGAGTGTAGAGCGAACACAGACCTTACCACTACCTTAGAAGTAGAGAGGTTGTTTCTAATAGATCCTCAGATCAAGCAAAAGCAGTTCAAACTAGAATAGGGATAAATGACGAAAATGAAGACGGTCATGGTAAAATATTAAAGCCATCTGACAAATCATACTAAACAATAGTCCTAACAAGCTACAACGATAATCAAAGTGCAGCAAAACCCAAATAATGACAAAGAAACTACAAGAGTAGTAATACTAATAGCAAGAGGAATAAATTACCAAAAGAAATATATTAAAGAGGAATAAAATAAGCTACACAATGCTCAACTAACTAACCTCATATTCTAAAAGTAAAATATTCTCAACACTTCAAATCACAGGTAAGTAATTCCAACAAGAAAATATCGGCATTTCATTATATCTAAATCCAAATTCAACCATTATGAATTCCATGTAAAATACTGTAAAACGTAGTCGTATTAGAAAGAAATCAGTTAGGCATTTGTAAAATCATACATACACCTCCACATAATCATGAAATTAGCTGAGAAATTAAACTAAAACAGAAATTAGATGAAAACAAAAAAAACTACAGTATAATTTACTTTTTTCTACTTCAAATTCGAAGAATTAAAGGGAACTTGCCTGCTGCTGAACTGGACATACAATGAACGACAAAGCGAGAAGTGGAATTGGAAGATCGGACATTGACGGAATCAAATGAGAAGTTGGAGCGGAACCTAAATGTATCAATAGAACGAGACGAAGAAACGGAGGATTTCCTTTCGGGCGATTGAGCAATCGCCGAGAAAGATACTGAAGTAACAGCCGCCATAGCAAAAGGTAAAGAAGAAGAGAATCCAAACAGTGCGTTGCTTTACAGAAAATAGTCGTTCTCCATTTCAATTTTTCCGTGGAAAATGGAGAAAGGAGAAATGGAGTGTGAGGTTTGGATTTGAGGGCTTATCCAATGTTTTAACGTTATTTTTTTCTCATTTTTAATATTTATGCGGTAAACGAATAAGACTGCAACACGTGTACTGATCGGATCCATTATACTCCTTTTTGTGGTTGTGAACGATTGCAGTAACTTGCAAGTTGTAAGCTATGACGATTGGTGGTGCACGTGGAATTCATATTTGTTTCACCTAATGAGATTTATAGTTATTTTCATTTGAGAAGAAAAAGCTCGTCTATGTTATATTTTTTAATTTTGATTTTGAAAATTATTCAAATAATTTTGAATATTTTTTAGTTTGAGTTTTGGTTTAAATGTATTTTTTTTAATCATTCTTCCTCTAAATTTTCAATTTCTTCAATTCTTTATAAAATCACTTCAAATTTCAATAATAGTGTCCCTCTAAAGCTATTATTCAAAACTCAATATAATTTGAGCTCTAATTCAAATATTCAACCAGATTTAATGACACACACTTGAAAAAATTTCAAAATTTCAACAATCTTACAATTTTTTTATAACTTCGAATCACTTGAAATTTTAAACATACACTCAAAAAATACTAAAAAAAATAAAGATATATGTCAAAAACAACAACAACAACAAAAGTATGAAACAAGTAGAATTTCAAAATTTTGGGACTAATTTCTTTATTTCTTTTGGAATATTTTTTCACTAGTATTTTTTGAGTCTATCTTCAAAAAGTTTTTGTACTTGAGATCAAAAGGTATTGAATTTTGGTATCTAGTTCGGGGCACACTATTATTGAAATTCTAGATAATTTGTAACAACCTCAATTTTACAATAGAAATATTAAGTATTGTAAGCACCAAACTCAAAGTTACAATTGACAATGGAACTAATAAAAACTTGCAAAACAATAATGGAATAGTAAAGAATAGATTGAAGAAGATAACTTGAGGGGAAACGAGAAGATAGACTCGATAAAAGGGGATGAAAGGACTAGACATTTCTTTTCTCAACAATTTGCATGAAACCCTTCTCTCAAACTCGTTCTCCCTTTTAACCAAATGCAAATTGGGTCTGGATCCCAAGTAAAACGCTTCAACATTTTACTTGGCCCAATCTCATTCACAACTTCTAACCCATAGACGTTTATAGAGCTAGCTTGATTCACAACAATACACTCCCAAAAAGAACCTTGTCCTCAAGGTTCAGTAAGGAAATGTCATCTGACAACTTGGAGTACAATAAACTCGGCTAGAGCAGGCAAAACCGTGAAGGAATGCTATCATAATATGGTTGGCAGCTTGGAGTAGTCTATACATGGTTGCATGATTCTTGCTTAACCTTGGAATAACATGGCAAGGATGTTTACTGATGTCAGATTTGTCCAACAGAGCAATGTACCTAGATATCTCACCCAAACTTACAGAAGCAGCACTATTAGCAGCGACACAAGGGTCCTTTATCATATTTTCTAATAGCAGCCGACATATATAGCTTACAAGCGCTGCAATGTTGTTCTTACTCCATTCTTCCTTAGTATCAACTCCTTTATGATCAATTGAAATATTCACCTTGAAGAATCGATGAATAGTGGTAGAAGCTCGCTTCCACCAAATCTCTCCATTGGAACTGATATTAACTAATTACTACATTCACGTTCTTTCTGATTTACAATAAAACTCTTCGACATTTTACTTGGCCCAATCTCATTCACAACATCTAACCTATAGACCTTTATAGAGCTAGCTTGATTCACAACACGATTTCATTAAAATTAAAGAAGTCGGAGATTTGGAGTTCTTGGTATTTTTTAAGGAGTAAAAACAGTAAATTTGATCTAAAACTTAACTTGAAAATTATTAAAGTTTGTTTGGGTGATTTTGCAAAATCAAAGTTAAAAATAAAAAAGCATAGATGAGTCTTTTCTCAAACGACAATGGAGTAAATTAGCTAAACTTATAACGGATGATATAATTGAACCATTTCGCAAAATTCAATGACATATTTGAACCATTTCTCAAAATTCAATGACATATTTAAACATTTTCGCTTCGTAAATCTATCCCCTGCAAATTAAAAGATTTATGATTGTAAAAAAAAGAAATACGTTTTCAATGAGGACCAGTTAAATTATTTGATCAAAAACATATTTTAATTTGATCCGAGATAATCTTTAAAAAAGGTCCCCCCTCAATATGTGAGGATTCAAACATACCAAAATGAGACAATATTAATTATTTAAATAAATTTATATATTTTAAATTTTCATCATGATGTTATAACTGATGATTTCACATAATTTGAAATATTATTAAATATCATCAAAGAAAGAACTAAATTTACTCCATAATAGGAGTAGTAGTTAGGAATTCTATATATATGAAAGGGGGGAAATAAGAATAAAAAACTGTGGAATATGACTATTTCCACAAGTTACTATCAAATTGATACTCTCTTATTTTATATGATCCCATGTGACAAGGATTCGATTCTTGAAATAATGTTTTATAAGAAAATGACTTCTACAAATTTAACAATCCTTAAATAAAAGGAAGAGAATAAAAAAGTGGTTATTTTTCCACAGGTAGTAAAATATCACTTCAAAAAAAGAGAGAACAAGAAGGGGTTGTTTTCCCACCTTAACTAGGTGGTAAAATATTAAAAAGTGAGGAATTAGAACAACGAATAAATGCTAGATTAATTATTTATTTAATTTAATTTGAAAAGCATTATCTTTTGGAAAAACGCGTTCCGTCTTACATTAAGTACTTTTGTACAAAGAACATATTACTTACTACTCAACTCTTAGTTGATGAAGAAAAATTAATGTATTTCAAAAATGCACTGACACCAAATAAGTAAAATTCTCTCTTCGTCTATTTTTACTTGTCTTTTATTGATTTGACACAAAGATTAAGAAGTAGTAAGGGATAAAGATAATTAGATAAAATATAATATTTTGAAAAATATAATAGGAAAATGACTATAATTAGTGTGTTGAAGAATAAAGTTAATTACAAGCTTATGGTGTGTGTAACTAACTCATGATAAGATTAGTTAGAAAATGTAACCACCTAATGATGAGGTTGTTAGAGAATGATGAGGTGGCATTAGTTAGTTAGAGTGTGTGCACATGTATAAATAGAGGTCATAGTCATGCTATTTGAAAACAATACACAACGTAATAATCTTCAATCTAGAAGCTTCTTTTCTTCTCTACTCTCCTCTCTATTCTCTGCTTCTGATTGCTCATGTCAACCTCCATTAATGGAGTTAACATGGTATCAGAGCCTGTGATCATAGGCCCTACTCGTTGCTACTAATCAGCTCCAAAATCAGCTGTTAGCTAGCTCCTAAGTCGAGCAGTTAGAAGTAAAAGTAGAAGTAACTCAGAAGCTGTTTTTCAATGGCTGATACTAATGTTGTTGAAGGTTCAAGTAGTGGAGATAGTCGAGGAAATCGCACAACAACATTTCCTGTGATAGATCATAATCATCCATTGTTTCTTCAACCTACAAATACTCCAGGTAGCTCACTAATCTCTCTGTAGTTAACTGGGTCAGAGAACTATGCACTTTGGGTAGATCCTTTAGAATTGGACTTGTAGGTCGAAGCAAACTAAGATTCATTCACGATAGATTTCTTAAATATAAGTTTGAACTTGAGCTACATGATCAATAAGAAAAGTGCAATGTTGTGGTGCTATCCTGGATCATGAATGCAGTTAGACCAGGTTTGTTTAGTTCTATTGTGTATGCATCCAATGCTCAAAAGGTTTGGCTTGATCTGAAAGAAAGGTTTGATAATGTTAATGGCTCTAAAGTGTTTCATCTACACGGAGAAATTCATACTTGTGTACAGGGAACAATGGTCATAGCTGAGTACTTTTCCAGATTAAGAGAACTCTGGGATGAATATGATGCACTTATGCCTTGTCTTGAATGTCCTAGTCCTGAATCAAAGAAATTCACTAAACATTATGAGTACCAAAGGCTGCTGCAGTTTCTAATGGGCCTGAATGAGTCCTACACACAACTTAGAAGTCGAATTCTAATGATGAATCCTACTCCTTTACTAAATAAGGCATATGCACTACTTGTTGATCAAGAAAGTCAAAGAAATTTAGTTTCCACCTCAAAATCAGATTCAATAGAAAGAATGGTTGTGTACAGTCATTAAAACTCTAATCACAATCAGGCAACAAACTTTCATAAATGGAATTCAGGTAATGGTTTGAGTGGAAACTATGATGGTGGTGCAGGAACTTCTGGACAAAGTAGCAAGGTCAGAAAGTCACATTTACAATATGAGCATTGTGGATACAAAGGCCACTCAAAAGATCAATGCTACAAGATAGTTGGTTATCTCGCAGACTTTAAGTCTAAAAGGAAATCAGCTGGTTTAGGAATGCATACACATTACGCTGAACTCATACAGAACACCAAACAAGACCTATCAGGGAATAACAACAAAGGAAATTATGTGTTTCAGTCTAACCAACCCTCATATCCCGGAGCTTTCTTCACTAAGGATCAATATCAGTAAATTCTACAACTGTTATCAAAGGCAAGTAGAGAAGTGGAGAGCAAGACAGATCACTCAGCAAACTTAGCAGTAGTTGATGCAGGTAGTTATCCTAGAGCTCTTTTATGCATGTATGGTGATAGTAAATGGATAATAGATAGTGATGCCACACATTATATTATATCTATATTTGGTTCACTAAATAGAACTAAAGATGTGTCTGATCATAAAAACAACCAGGTACAGCTACCAAATATGAAATCTGTTGGAGTCTCACGTGTTGGTAGTACTAATATTTTGGCAAACCACGCTATCTTAAATGTATTATATCTTCTCGATTTTAAAGTCAACTTGTTGTTAGTCTCAAAGATCACGAAGGAACTACAATGCATGGTTGAATTCTTCCCTGACTTCTGTATTTTCCAAGATCTTTATACTGATCAAGTGAAGGAGATTAGTAAGGACGAACATGGACTCTATATACTAAGGGAAGGGCCAATTCAATCTCCAAAGAAGCTGGTCAATGTATGTAGTGATCAACATGTTAGTCAAACTAGTCTTACTTCTGTTTCTAGTATTGTTTCTGCTGATGTTCGGCATTGAAGGCTAGGCCATGCTCTTGTTGATTTAATAAAAGGACATGAGTGTCTTAGCTACATAAGAAGTCAAGATCACAACCATTGTACTGTTTGTCCACTAGCAAAATAATCCAAGTTGTCTTTTCCTGTTAGTACTCATGAATCAAAGACATCTTTTCACTTATTGCATTGTGATATCTGGGGTCCTTATAGAATACCCATTCATGATGGAAAAAGGTACTTTGTTACTGTGGTTGATGATTTTAGTAGATATATTTTGGATGTTTTTAATTACCTCAAAAGCTGATACTTTAGAAGTACTCAGAAGATTCCTCACTCAAGTTCAGAAAGAAGCTGAATCTAATCCTGTTTGGTCAAAGCCATGAAATTAGAGACTGCTACCTTGGAAGAAAACAACACATGGAGTATAGTTGACTTACCCCTAGTAAGAAACCTATTGGTTGCAAGTGAGTGTACACGATCAAGTTTTTGGTATTAGGTGAAATAGAGAGGTTCAAAGCTAGACTTGTAGCCAAAGGAGCCAAAAAGAGAGTCTTGACTATGGTGAGATATTTAGTTCTGTGGCTAAGATGGTTACTATCAGGTCTGTGGTTGTTCTTGCTGCTTTTAAAGGTTGGTACATTAATCAGATAAATGTTCATAATGCCTTCCTTAATGGTGATTTATTTGAGGAAGTGTACATGGACATTCCTCCTAGTTTTGCCAGACGGTGGGAGAGTAATAAAGTTTGAAAACTACACAAGTCCTTGTATGGACTTAAACAAGCACCAAGACAGTGAAACTTGAAGTTGACTGAGGCATTGGTACAGATGAGGTTCAAACAAAGCCACTATGACTACTTTCTTTTTACAAAGCTGGTTGGCAGTGACACTATAGCTGTTCTAGTCTATGTTGATAACTTACTTATAACATGTAGCAATCATCAACTTCTATACAATACTAGACAGGAAATCAAGATGAAGTTCAAAACGAAGGACTTAGGGGAACTAAAATTCTTTCTGGGAATTGAGTTTTCTAAATCAAGTAAAGGGATCCTAATGTCACAAAGGAAGTATGCATTGCAGTTGATCCCAAAATCTGGCTTGGGGGGACAAAGCCTGCTAATACACTTCTGAAAATGAATCAAAAACTCACATCAGTCCAGTATGACAAATACATTGCTAGTTCAAGAGAAGAAGATAATGTTGTACTATCAGATCCTACAAGCTATCAAAGACTGGCTGGAAAGCTCTTGTATCTCACCATGACAATGCCTGATCTAGCATTCCCTGTACAAGTGCTAAGTCAATTCATGCATTGCCCTAAGAAGTCAGATATGGATGCAACATTAAGGGTGGTCAGATACATCAAAGAGACACCTGGTTTGGGGCTATTCATGCCAGCAGAAGCAACTACTCAACTCACAGATTATTGTGACTCTGATTGGGGAGCTTGTCTAGAGACTAGAAGATCTATAACAGGATACCTAGTGAAGTTTGGTGAAGGACTTATATCATGGAAATCTAAGAAACAAGAGATAGTTTCAAGAAGTTCAGCTGAGGCAGAGTTTAGAAGTATGGCTACATGTGCAACTGAAGTAACTTGGCTTATAGGACTATTCAAGTAGTTGAGAGTTCAACTTGATCTACCTGTAAACATGGTCTGTGATAATAAGGTTGTTATTCAAATAGGAGTCAATCCAATCTTTCATCAAAGAACTAAGCACATAGATATCGATTGCCACTTTGTTAGAGAAAAAGTCTGCCAAGGAATGCTGAAAACTGAGCATGTTACTACTAAGAATCAGCCAGCTGATCTGTTGACCAAAGGCCTGGGAAGAGTGCAACACAATATACTACTCAACAAGCTTGGAATGAAGAGTGTATTTCAACCACAAGCTTGGGGGGGAGTGTTGGAGAATAGAGTTAATTACAAGTTTATGGTGTGTGTAACTAACTCATGATAAGATTAGTTAGAAAATGTAACCACCTAACGATGAGGTTGTTAGAGAATGATGAGGTGGCATTAGTTAGTTAGAGTGTGTTCACATGTATAAATAGAGGTCATAGTCATGCTATTTGAAAACAATACACAATGTAATAATCTTCAATCTAGAAGCTTCTTTTCTTCTCTACTCTCCTCTCTATTCTCTGCTTCTGATTGCTCATGTCAACCTCCATTAATGGAGTTAACATAGTGATAAGAATAAATTAGAAACTAAGTATAAAAATTATCTCTTGATTCACAAAATGGACAAAGATTATTGGATAGTATAATGGACAAGTAAAAATGAACAGAGGGAGTATAAACCTAAACTTGTTTTAGTGGCCCTAGATTCGTTTGGCAACTCTACTTGAAGCCTTGCTTGTTTTCCCAGTTATTCATATTTTCAAAATCTATAAAATAAAATTGACGAATTTTATTTTTAGAGAATTATAGCAGACATGTTGTCATTATTATTATTCAAATCTGGATCTAGGATTTTATGTTGGTAAAATACAAAATCAAACTATATTCAACTCTACCCACACATTGAAATTAATTTGGGATATATCGCGCCACCTAGCACCAAGGGCGCTAAAATTCTCATACATCATGCCCAGAATCAAAACTTTCGTCACACTGCTGTGATCATACTCCAGTTTTTCAGTCCATGGCCCATATGGTGCTATATTTTCATAACATGAGAATATAAGATTTTAATACTAATAACTGAAGCATACAACTTTAATACACTCCATTAAGATAATTTTCCACAAGCATATATGCTGTTACACCTTTTCCAAAGCTTTGTCAATGAAAATGCAGGTGGAAAAATGCCAACATGATGTGACTATTAATCTTAGTTACTCGAGCAACAAAGGGCCTACTAAGAACTAATTAAGTCCTAATTCAAGTTTATTATCCCAAAACCTAACTTTTTTGTTTTATTTCTTTTAAATTCCAAACTACAATTACGTTGTGGAAATTCGCTATAATAGAAAAAACTTTCCAGCTAAAGGTTGCCTTGAAGTTATGAAGCAATTAAGAGTAAACTGCTTCTAAGGTTATTTATACGAAGTTGATCCCAAAATCTGGCTTGGGGGGACAAAGCCTGCTAATACACTTCTGAAAATGAATCAAAAACTCACATCAGTCCAGTATGACAATATACGATATAAATTTTTATTGATTCTGTTTCATTTCAGAGGCGAATCTACAAATTTAGGAACATGGGTGCATCATCAACCTTCGTACTGAGAAAGAGCCCTTGGATCAGTAAATCAACTTGTCATTTTGAAAATAGATTTCTTTAGCTAATATTTAATATATTTTTTAAGAATTATACAAATAATATACTAAATTTAATCAGATGACCACGAATTTTCATGACCCAAAAATGATATATAAATTTGCCCCTGATTTTACTAGGTCATATTGATTTGACATAAATTTTAAATTTTTTTTAGTAGAAATATATTTTATAAAATTAGCTTTATTAATGATACCCTAAAACTCTTAATTTGACTATTATGAATTCATAAATCACTAGGCTACAAGACTTAACACGTTCGTATTGACTTTTGATTTGTTCATATTGTTTTAGTTTAAAACTAAGTGTTTATAAATATTTTTTCTATTTTACTCAAATATTACAAAACTACTTAAAATAAGCTAATTCTGATAGGCACATACCCTCGCAGTTTAGAAGCTACATCCCAATTATAGTTAATAATAAGAAACAATAGTTCAACATTTTTTGTTTTTCAAAGTTCAAACTATATGATCCAATTCAGAAATGTAGAATATAAGAGAAATTCAAATGTAAAACAATACTTCAGCTTTAAAAAAAAATTTGTTGTCAACTCTTCTACTTGATCAGTCCCCCATTATTTGAGGGAGTTGTCAATTACACAATAAATTTTATGTGTATGATAAAAATAAAATTACAATTTATAGTACTAATCATATTTAAATTTTAAATATTAAAATAATTTAATTTTAAAAAATAACCAAATTGAAAAGTACCATTATACTTGGCATGGACAGAGTGAGTAATTAAATAGATACAAATTATGAAGATGTGTTTAAACTTTGTATTACTAAAAAATTTAGAATAAAATTTTTTGTAAACTAATTTTTTTGTAATACAAAATTTTTGTAGAAAGAAAATAAAAATTTGTAAAATAAAATTTTTATACCACAAAACTTTATGATAATAATAAACACAAAGATTTTAATAAGTTATCAAAAATCAGAAGTTAAAACTAGTAATGAAAACAAAATTTATAAATAAAAACAAAAATAAAATTGATGATAAGAAAATCGAACTCACTGAATATATAGTAAAGGGACCTGAGGTTAATGAAATATATTCAGCTTGGATTGAATGATCTTACTCACCGTGTATTGATACTTAAAATCACGATATCAGCGAGCTACTCAACAACGGTAAAATCAAAAAATTTATCATTAGAAATGAGAGAAAAATTCTCCATTTATAAAGGATAAAATATGCTTATTGCGCCTTATTAAAAAAAAGATTATAATCATTCAGAAAATTTACAGTACTTTGCAAAACTCGGAATCTTTCAGAAAAGTCGCAACTTTTCATATAGAAAATTCACAACCTTTCATAAATGTCATAATCTTTCAATAAAAATCATAATTCTTAAAAAAAGTTATAACTTTTCAGAATAATATAACTCTTCATTTATCATTTACGATTTTTAAAAATTGAATCGAAGATTGTACGTAGTAATTGTAATAATTTAAATTAAGACATTTGAATTTTCTAGAAGCTTCTTAACAAGTGTTCTAATAATTATTTGAGAACATAGCCTTTTGTAGATATGGCATCATAATAATTGCATATAAAAAAAGTAAGAAGGAAATACAGGAGAATACGAACTTTTAATTTCTTAAAGCAGGTCATTGTAATAGCACATACTGTCCCATATATATATATTTTTAAGTATTTCAGATTAAAACTTCCACTTAAAGCTAATTAAAACTTAAAAAGAAAAAGATTCTTAAAAAATATTTACAGCAAAATTACTACTAATATTAGGCTAAAAGAGTACAAAACTGAAAGGACTATTTTGGTCCCCACAGGATAAGGTGCATAATATTCTCAGCCTTCTCAGCCTCCCTAACCCTGCGCTTCTGCTCATCCATGAATGCTTTTTTCCCTGCATCTCCGGTGCCGGAAAACCACTTCTTCCATCCTTGGTTGCCGGATTCCGATGAGGAACTCGCCGGAGAAGACTTGATTCCCGCCACCATCATTTTTTTCTTATAGTGTAATTAGTAGTCTAATTTAATAGCTACTAATCTCAACAGTGGAAGATTAGATGAGATTTAAAAGTTGATTTTTGAGTTGATACACTTGTTTAGTTGCTAAACCAAAGTGAAAATGCACAACGTTTTGCTGGGTTTAAATAGATGGAAACACTTTGATTAACACGTGTGAGCTTTTTTACTTGTTTTCGTTTTCTTAAAGACTCTTTATAAAGAAACCATTGGCTTTGGTCCCGCAGATTTGTTTAACCATTTTTCTCCAAGAACACATGCCTAACCAAAATCATGACTTTATTATATATATATATATATATATAATATGGTTATTTTACAAAGTTGGGCTTATTTTTCGAAGTCTTTGAAAAAATAGGCTTATTTTACGAAAAACAGCCTATTTTTCGAAGTCTCGGGCCTCAAATTCGTAAAAATCTAATTCTTCGGCTAAAGCTATCCTGATTCTGTCTATTATGTCTTCTTGCAGGTATTTGTCTAAGGGTTTTAAGACTAATAGTATGGTGCACAGGGTCTCGTCTCTGAAGTAGTTGAAATATGGATTCATAAACAAAATGCTGAGAATATACACGTTTGTAAAAATCCTACTCGGTACTTCCTCTCTAGTGATAAGTATGTAAGTGCCAGAAAATATGCGTATTCCCCTGAATATATATTATTATTATTAATTTTTTTTATCCTGTTCGATCTCTTACTCTATGGCCTGAGTGTTAAGTAATAAGTTCTTTAACCACACCCCGGATATGGCAACCACAACTGTCCCTTTAGTGGACTCAAAAAGGTGCCTTTACAGTTCCTAGGAATTTACAGGTTAATCCATCGTTACTACTTAACAGCCAAGAGTCTAACCATGTACTAAGGGTAGTTTTTAAACTTATTTACATAACAAAACTAATAGGAACAAATAAAACTTAAAGTAAAAATATACATAATTTACATATGGGGATTACAAACATAAAGACTGACTTACATATCTTAAAACTGCTGAGAGGTTTCCCTTTCGGGAACCCCCGAGGGACTGGACTTGACTTCGGACTGGACTGACCGGACTGACTTCTTATTACTACTTTGGTGTAAGGGAGAGGATTATTTAGGAGAGGATTTTGTTTTTGGACATGGGAATTTTTAGGGAGTGTTGTTGTTGTTGTGTGGTATCGATTGTGTCTTTTTTAGAAAATAAGAGAGGGTCTTTATAGGTGAAGGAAAGAAGGAGTGGTAAGGTTGAGTGGGGGTGGACGGCCAAGATTAATCCATTTGGAAGGCTAGGATTTTGCCGACACTTCCATTATCACTTTAATAATGCAAGTCGGTTGCTCTGTGGGCCCTATCGCCACTTGCATTATTTAATGATTTTATGGGCGGCTAAGTGGTTGGCTTTATTATGATACAGACTGACACTTAGTTAAAAAGTAAAGACGCGTGCTTATCAGTTTTTTCCTTCATTTTGGAAGGTAGTGCTAAAGTAAGCACTCACATGACTTTTGTGGTCATATCCACATGATCAGTTTTTCCTTCGTTTTGGAAGGTAGTGATAAAGTAAGCACTCACATGACTTTTGTGATCATATCCACATGGCACACATAATTTACATAGTTATTGTAACAGTTCTTGATGCTTTATGCTATAGTGTCTAGATTATGAAGGGCAATAGAGTCAAAACTCATTGCTGAGTCATATCCTTCATTTGGGTCTTGAGAGTCTTGGAAAAAATCTTCATTATCTGGATCTGATCTGTCCTCATCTTCTATTGCTGGTCTTGAACTTGGTTCTGGACTAGGATTTTCTGATCTTCTTGTGTCTATCTGCTTTTCTTGTTCTGCTTCTTTTATCATATTATTGAGCGCATTCCTAAGGATGTCTTCAATTGTCTTCTTTTTTATTGCTACTTTTCTTTTTCTTCTTAATTTTATTCCTGGTGGAGTGTCTG